>CAUYLG010043917.1:0-52503 GCA_963573385.1 Cacajao melanocephalus
TCGTGTATTTGTTGGGCAACATAGTTTTTACACATATTAAAAAAAAAAAAAAAAAAAAAAAAAGAGCATAGAGGACTACTATGAGCAACTGTATGCCAACAAATTTTATAACCTAGATGTAATGAATATATTCCTAGAAAGACACACAATACCAAAACTAACTCAAGAAAAAATGGAATGGAATATCTGAATAGACCTAAACTAAGTAAAAGAAATTGAATTAGTAATTTTTAAAATTACCACAAAGAAAACCCCAGGCACATATGGTTTCACTAGTTAATTCTACTGATTGATAACAATAATAGTTGATTTTATTTGTCAACTTTATTGGGCCACAAAAATGCTCAGATATCTGGTTAAACATTATTTCTGGTTGTATGTGTGAGGGTGTTACCAGAAGAGATTACCATTTGGATTAGTAGACTAAATCAAGAAGATTTTCCTTCTTAGTATGGGTGGGCATTATCCAATCTGTTGAGGGCCTGAAGAGAACAAAAAGGTGAAGGAAGAATTTTCTCTCTTCCTCCCTTCCCTTCTTTTCCTTCCCTTCCCTTCCCTCCCCACTGTTTCCCTCCCCTCTCGCAATGACTGACTGCTCGATTAAGATTTCAGTTTTCTCCTGCCCTAGGACTGGGATTTACACCATCAGCCCTCTGGTTTCCAAGTCTCTGGACTTGGACTAGAACTTACACCATCATTTCTCCTGGTTCTCAAGCCCTCAGACTCAGGCTAGAGCTATACAACCAGCTGTCCTTGGACTCCAGTTTGCAGATGGCAGGTCAAAAGTCTTCTCCGCCTCCATAATTGCATGAGCCAGTTCCTCACAATAAATCTATTTTATATAGATAGATGATAGATTTATTTATCTAGATATTTATTTTTACATATATATGGAGAGAGAGAGAGAGATCTCCTGTTGGTTCTCTTTCTCTGGAGAACCCTGACAAATGAAACTTCCCAACTATGAGGCCAGTTCTACCTTTATACCAAAACCAGATAAAGAAATCACAACAGGCTGGGCTCAGTGGCCCATGCCTATAATCCCAGCACTTTGGGAGGCCAAGGCAGGAGAATCACTTGAGCCTAGGAGTTCAATTGAGACCAGCCTGGGCAACTTCGTGGGAACCCCTTCTCTACAAAAAAATTAAAAATTAGCTGGGTATGGTGGCGCATGCCTGTGGTCCCAGCTACTTGGGAGGCAGTAGGTTGAGAGGGTGGGATGGGAACTGCTTGAGCCCAGGAGGTCAAGGCTGCAGCAAACTGTGATCACACCACTGCCCTCCAGCCCAGGTGACAAAGTGAGACCCTGTCTCAAAAAAAAAAAAAAAAAAAAAAGAAAAAAGAAAAAGAAAGAAAGAAAAGAAAGTAAAAAGACAACTCACAGAATGGGAAATAAAATACTTGCAAATCAAAATATTTGCAAATCATATATAGATGACTTGTATCCAGAATACTTTTTTTTTTTTTTTTGAGACAGGGCTTCACTCCCATCACGCAGGCCGTAGTACAATGACGTGATCTCGGCTCACTGTAACCTCCACCTCCCAGGCTCAAGTGATTCTCCTGCCTCAGCCTCCTAAATAGCTGAGAGACTATAGGCACATGCTATCGCACCCAGCTACTTTTTATATTTTTTGTACAAATGGGATTTCACCATGTTGCCCAGGTTGGTCTTGAACTCCTGACCTCAAGTGATCTGCCCACCTCAGCCTCCCAAAGTGCTGGGATTACAGGCGTGAGCCACTACACCCAGCCTCAGAATACATTTTTAAAACCTTTAGTACTCATCTAGCAGGCCAGGTGCAGTGGCTTATGCCTGTAATCCCATTGCTTTGGGAGGCCAAGACAAGATGATCACTTGAGCCCAGGAGTTCAAGACCAGCCTGGGCAACATAGCAAGACCCCATCTCTACAAAAACTTTTTTAAAAAATTAGGTGGGCATGGTGGTGTGCACCTGTAGTTTTACCTACTTAGGAGGCTGAGGCGGGAGGATTGCTTGAGACCAGCAGTTTGAGGCTGCAGTGAGCTATGATTGCACCACTGCCCTCCAGCCTGAGTGACAAAGTGAACCCCTCTCTCTAAATAATAATAGCAAAATAACCCAATTTTAAAATGGGCAAAGGATACATATAGACATTTCTCCAAAGAAGATATACAACTGGTCAATAAATATATAAGGAAATGCCTGACATCACTAGTCATTAGAGAAATGCAAATCCCAAACCACTATTAAATATCACTTCACTCCTACTAGGATGATAATAATAAAAAGATGGGTAATAGAGAGTGTTGGCAAGGATGGGAAGAAATTGGAACCCTCATGCATTGCTGGTGGAAATATAAAATGATACAGCCACTTTGGAAAACAGCATGGCAGTTCCCTAAAAAGTTCAAAGAATTACCAAATGACCCAGAAATTCTGTTCCTAGGTATATAACCACATATGTTCACACAAGAATGTGTATACAGATTTTCATAGCAGCATTATTCATAATAGCCAAAAATTTGGAAACAACCCAAATGTCCATCTACTGATAAATGGATAAACAAAATGTGTATCTATGCAATGGAATTCAGCCATAAAAAGAATAAATTACTAATACATACTACAATATGGATGAAACTTGAAAACATTATGCTAAGTGAAAGAAAGACATAAAAGGCCACATATTCTGTTATTCCATTTGTATGTGTCCAGAATATGCAAATCCATAGAGACAGAAACTAGATTACTGGTTGCCAGGGGCTTGGGGAAGAAGAAGTGAATGCACAATGGATATAGGTTTCCTTCATGGGTGATGAAAATGTTCTGGAATTAGATAGTGGTTGCACAACCTTGTAAATATGCTACTTGTAAATATACTAACTAATGCACTCTAAAAGGGTAAATTATATCTCAAGGAAAAAAAGGCAGAGGGACAGATTTGGCTCATGGGCCATAGTTTGTCAACTCCTGGTCAAGATCAGTGGTTGTTGGAGTCACAGAGACCAGAGTTAGAATCCTAATTTTCGACTTATGAGCTCTATGACCTTGGATAAGTCACTTAATAGCTTTAAGCCTCACTTTTCTTTTTAATATGTTGAGGATATGTATAGTATCTCCCTTGTATTGTGTGAGGATGGAGTTAGGTCAAACATAAGCTCCATGAAGGCACTCTATCTCCAGGACCTAGAACTGGCAGGCACTCAGTAAATAAAGAATTTAACACAGTCACTGTCAGCGTAATAAATAGTAGCAAATCCTTATATAGTATTTACTGTATTATAGGTACTATTCTAAGTGCTTTGCAGAACTTTATATCATTTAATACATAGTATTATTATCATCCTCATTTTCCAGATGAGGAAACTAAGGTACAAAAAACTTATGTGACTTGCCCAAAATTACACAGCTAGCAAATGGTACAGCTAAAATTAAAACCCAGGCAGTTGTGCTCATAAGTCTATGCAATAAATGTTGAATGTCAATTATCATCATCATCGTCATAGAGTTCAAAACATATCCAAAGATACAGATCTCCTTTCTCCTTTTGGTATCTAAGCACATACTAACAACTCTACTTCCTCGGTGTTTGATTTAGGATGAGGATGCTTCCCAAGTCTCTGATGTTCTGCTACAGAGCATATTCATTCTTTCATCCACCCATTCATGCATGTATTTATCAAGCATGTACAGGATCCCTACTGTGTTCTAGGCCCTGTGCTATATAGAGATAAAAAAGACATACTCACTATCCTGAAAGAACTCAATGTCTTTGAGAAACATAATTATAATCCACAGTGATAAGTACTGTAGTAGAGATTATGCAAGGGTCCTATGGAAGCAGAGGAGACCCAGGCGGGGGATCGTGTGGAGGTAGGAAGAAGGAAGGACCTGTGAACACTTCCTGGAGGAAGTGGTACCTGGAGAATGTTCCCAAAAAGGAATGTGGATTAGTCAGATGTAGGAAGGGAGAAATAAGTCAAGATTAGGTTAAAGTATATATACAGACTGAAAGGCCCAGGAGCCCTCGGTGAAACCCAGGGAACAAACAGCACAGAGTCCAACATGACCAAAAGCCAGGTGGCAGAGGGGACCTGGAAAAGCTCCTAAGGGCCCAACTGCCATTCAAGTTTAGTCCTGAGCAGCTAACTACCCAGCATTCCCCAACCCCTTACCCTACTTTATTTTTCTCTGCAGCACTTATCACCATCTGACATGTACCTGCTTGTTTATTTACTGTCTCCTCCACTAAAATGTGAGCTCCCTGAGGACAGAGACTTCGTTTTGTTCACTGCCATATCTCCTTTAACTACTACATACACACGATTGCCTGCATTCATAGGCACTCAGTAAGTATTCTGAAATGAATGCGCAAAATGAAATCAATAAACTAATGTCCTGAGAGCTCTAGGGAAGACAGAGATGATTAAGATACAGGACCCAACCTCCAGGAACTTATAGGCTAGCAAGAGGCCTAATACGTGAACATGAGTGCCTCTTGCACTCTATCTCCTCTCTTCTTTCACTTCCTGCTTTCTCTCCCAGAACTTTCAGACTGTCGTCTGACCATTCAAAATTCCCCATCCCTCTCAAATATTTCTCCACCACATCCAGGACTTCCTAGTCCCCAAAAGTGGCTCATGTTCCAACATACACCTGCTGTTGGAAATAGATGTTGGATGCTGCAAAGAAAAATTAGCACTGAGACAAAGGATGTCTCAGCAAAGGAATTTTTACTTCCTGGACCGCAGGAAGGGTACTCTCACTAGCCATCGTGACATGAGAGTACAATGAACAAAGGAAAACAGACGAATTTATTCCTTACGCAATTGGAGTCATCCTTACAGCTGTATCTGATCTCCATTGGCTGGAGTCAGACCTTACAATCTAAACTAAAACCCGATTGGCTAACAACTTAAAAGTTTTCTAAACAGGTAAAAGCAATAGAGAATTGGTACATGCCTGTGAACATGTCCAGCACAGATATCTTGGTTAAAGTACAAGGATATAGAATGTACTACATGACTGTAAGCATGGCATGTCTAACAGCTACATAGGATAGGGCTTAACAAAGTTATTAGCACACTTATTCTTTAACAAGAAAGGAAACTTTAAAAAGGAACATTTCTACTTCCCACACCTGTCCTCCTTCCTGGCTCTGCCCATCAAAAATCTCATTCCTGGTAGCTGCCCAAGTCTACTAGATGTTGTTGGCATGCTCAAACTAATTCTCACAAATGTATGACTCACTTCCAGAGCAGTCTAGGGTATATTACTTTTTTAACTTTTCATTACAGAAACTTTCAAACATAAATAAGGCAGAGAGAAGAATATAATGAATCCCCATGTACCCATCACCCAGCTTCAACAATTACCAATATTATCATTCCTATTTCTTCTATACCCCATTTTTTTCTGAAGAATTTTAAAGCTGATCCCAGGTATCATACCATTTCATAGCTGATGGCCTATAAATATTTATCTCTAACAGATAAGGACCTTTTCTTACCATAAACACAATACCATTATCAAACTCAACAAAATTAATAATCCCTCAACATCATCTGTGGTGGTTAATACTGAGTGTCAACGTGATTGGATTGAAGGATACAAAGTATTGATCCTGATTGTGTCTGCGAGGGTGTTGCCAAAGGAGATTAACATTTGAGTCAGTGGGCTGGGGAAGGCAGACCCACCTTTAGTCTGGGTGGGCGCAACCTAATCAGCTCCCAGCATGGTTAGAATATAAGCAGGCAGAAAAATGTGAAAGGAGAAACTGGCCTAGCCCTCCCACCCTACATATTTCTCCCATGCTGGATGCTTCCTGTGCTCAAACATGGGACTCCAATTTTTTCAGTTTTAGAACTCGGATTGGCTCTCCTTGCTCCTCAGCCAGCAGACAGCTTATTGTGGGACCTTGTGATCGTGTGAGTTAATACTTAATAAACTCCCCCTTTATGTATATATATATGTTCCATTAGTTCTGTTTCTCTAGAGAACCCTGACTAATAAATAATCTAATACCAATCTCTATTTAATTTTACCCATTTGTCCCCAAAATATCCCTTACATGGATTTGTTCAAATCAGGCTCCAAAGAAGGCCCATACATTAGGCATATACTTTTTAGGTTTAAGGCTACCTGATAGAATTTCAGGCCTTATGGAAAAGTGGGGACTAATCAGCTTGAAGCCCCTCTAGACGCCCCAGATTTCCTAACCCTAGGAGCTTCAGGATAGCTTCTCCCTGGCTGGAGAAAGGAGCTAGCCATTCAGGCCCCATGTCCCTCATCTGATCTTTTTGCTGTTCCCCAATAAGGGGTGGAGGGACTATCACCTTGGGGTGGAGTAGGGGGACAAGGAGAACCAGAGAAATGCTTTGCAACCAAGTTTTTGCTCTGCCTCCTCCCCACCTCCATCCTGGCTGACCTCAGAAATATTTTGTTCCGCTGTGTAAATGTCATCGTAATTACAGTCATTCTTAGGAACGGCTTATCATTATGCCTAATTACAGTACAGCACAATAATCACTATGTGTATCATTAAAGATATGTCAGATTGACTTTGCCATGAGTTTTATTTCAATACTAAATTGTTCCAGTAGGCACGGCCTTTAGAGCTTGTTGCCCCTGGTCCCTACGTGGGAGCAGGAGACCAGCTGTTCACCGGCCTCCATCTCAGCATCCCATCCTGTCCGGCCCAGTCCTGTCCACTGCCGCCTACGCTGGCTCTGCTGCAGCCCAGGTCCGAGGTGCCTGCCTGCCTGCCTGCCTGCCTGTCTGCTCTTCCTCTCCACGGACTGCACACCTGAGCTTAAGGCAGAGTGATTTGCACTTAACAAAAACAACAAAACCCTGCAGGCTTTGCCAGCATCAACCACTGCTCCCCCTGTCCACCAAGATCTCAGTCAAGCTTCTTACTGACTCAATCCATGCAACATCTTCATTATTCTCCCTATATGGTGATAGGGAATGTAAAATGAGCTAATATGTCCAAAGTCATTGGGTTCATCATTAGCAGAACCAGAAAGAGAACTAGAAGCTGTGATGCTGAGCCAGAGCTTCTGTGGGAGCCCTGGCCAGGTCAGGCTCTGTGCGTTAGGCATTCCTCTCTGGTAATTGATGCATTTTCAGTTTTCAAATGTACTAAACGATGCTATCTGTGCTGCTGGGCAACTTCCTGAGAAGCAAGCACAGGAGAGTTGAGGGGTGTGGGGGCGGGGAGCAGTACTTTTCCAGCTCGTGTTTTCGTGCTGTGAGAACCAAGCTGAGAGCCTGGACGAGGTCACCCTACACCTTACCTCGTTGGTACATTGTCAGGCTGCCTCTGCCAGCAGACTTCTTGCTGCTTGCCAGCACCAAGGTTGTCACGAATCAGATAAACCAGCATTGAAGAAGCATGTATAACATATCAAATCATTGCCTAATGAGCCTTTCTTCTGGGTCCTGTGCAGACCCAACAAGTGAGTTCAATGCATATTTGCTCAAATGCTCATTTATTCAGCCAACCTTAAGTGAGGGCCATCTTTGTGGCTTACTTCGTGTTAAGAAAGCATCTTTGTGCCATGTAGTTCTTGCTCCTAAGAGCTGCACTCACAGCCCAGTGGGGCAGAAAAGCATGTAAACAGAGTGGGCCAGAGGGCTGTAAAAGGTCTTGTGGATGGCTGTACACGGTGGCTCACACCTGTAATCCCAGCACTTTGGGAGGCCAAGGTGGGAGATCACGAGATCTGGAGATTGAGACCATCCTGGCCAAAATGGTGAAACCCCATCTCTACTAAAAATACAAAAATTAGCTGGGCATGGTGGCGCGTGCCTGTAATCCCAGCTACTCAGGAGCCTGAGGCAGGAGAATCACTTGAACCAGGGAATTGGAGGTAGCAGTGAGCCACTGCACTCCAGCCTGGCAACAGAGTGAGACTCTGTCTCAAAAAAAAAAAAAAAAAAGAAAAGTGGGGGGTCTTGTGGAAACACAGGGGAGGGAATGAAGAACTCTGCCTTTGGGAAGTCAGCAAAGACTTCAAAGAGGTTGCATTTGAGCTGGGTCTTGAAAGCTGAGTAGGAATGGTCTAGGCTGAGAAGGGAGGGCTGGGCATTCTCTGCAAAGGGAATGGTGAACAGAAAGGCAGGGAGGTGTGACAGAGCGTGAAGGAACCCAGGATCCTTTTGCAGATAAAGAGGAAACGAGTTTCCATTAATGTATCTCATGGCCTTAATAATTTAAGGTCAGACCTCAAGCTGGACCATCACTCTGGTTGACTGGTTTTCCATGACCTTTGCTTCCCTGCCCCTCTTTTGTGCCAGCCTTTTGGCCTTTTTGTAGTACCTCTGAATTTAGCTCAAAAGCTGATGCTGGAATATGCCATTTCATTTTGTTCATTCTACATTTTGTGCCAATCACACTGGCCCACTGAATGGCTTAGCTATATGTTATTCTAGGTTTCATGGAGCAGCAAAAGGAGGCCTTTTTTTTCCCTAGTGTCAAACTGAAGGAAGCAGAGCCTGCTGTGGGAAAGGATGGCACAAAATCTTTGAGGATACCTCAAGTCCGTGGGCTAGGCATTTTCTGCCCATGTCTGTTGTCAGCTGAATGGCGTGTCTGTTTAACTGCAGACTGATTTCTTCATTAGAAGGACATTAAAGTGCTGTTGGTTTGAGTGTGGCAAGGTGATAAATCATCCTTGTGTGGACTCTTAAATAAACTATTAGGGGACAAGCTTAAGTGTGCCTTTGCTAATCTGTTGGTGAACATTAGCCACATCTAGAGCCTTAGAGGGGCCCAACAGCCATAAGTTAGAGTTTTTGTAATGAAAATGAAACCCCCTTCATTTATCTAGCCTCTAGGCATTTTCACAAAATTTCTTCCTGTGATCCTCATATACAACCATTTAAGGTTGGTGGAGTGGAAACTCGCGCCCCATTTGACCAATGTGGTGACAGAGCCTTGAAGAATTAAGTGTTGGTGGAAACCAGGCCCCCAGTCACAGTGCTGGGGATCGTTCCTACTACTCCGTGCTGCCTGCTGCTGAGCCAACCTTTCCCCTGTAGCATGTGGGCCTGGGCAGAGGTGGCACTCACACATTTATAGGACAGCTGGCTGCAGGGAAGCACCAAGTCTACAACTGTGGAACAGGCTCCTGGCTATGTTCACAGTACCCTCGCCTTAAGAAGTACCTCTGGATGCCTGCCATGTTAGCAGCAAACTAGTAAGGTAGATAAAGAATGATAAAGAGCAACCTTGGAGAGCAAATAACCCTCCAAGATCTACGTCATTTACTCCCTTCTTACCAGCAGGATCAGGTTCAACCTACATAAATCTATTTTAGTGTATTTTAATTGCTTGTAAACTAAGTGTTTCCTGGATATGCCACTGACCATGAATAATTAGAATCATTTCAATGAGTGGGTTTTGGAAAGTGAATGGGAGAGCAGACAAAAAGGGGCTGCTCAGAAGCAAGAGCCGTTTGTTAAAGCGTGAGTGGAAGTGTTGTCTCAGCCTTCTCCCGTTTTGTTTTGTTTTTCTCATGATGTCACTAGAGCTGCCTGTTTTTCAACTACTCTGGCTGCCCTTTATTTTTTATGCCTCTCTTATGTTAAGTAATGCCAGCTGTTGACAATGACCAGGCCCGACTGGCCACATGTCAGCGTCATTCATTCACTCAGCAAAAATGCATGGAGTGCCTACTATGTGCCAGGCCCATACCAAATCCTAGGGACAAAGAAAAGAATAAAGCCCAGTTCCTACCCTTGAGGAAAACACTGCCCAGTAGAGGAGACAAGCACAAAAACAGTTACACTAGAATGTGTAAGTGATAGAATCAAGAGGCAGTGAGCCGTGGGAACACAGAGGAGGAACCTACTCCATCTGGGGGAGCTGGGAACAACACAGTACAGAGGCAACATTTAGCAAGGGCTCAAGGGAAACAGAAGAGTCGACCAGATAAAGAAGAGTGGGGAGAAACACTTCAAGTCAACGTGGCTACAGTTTAGCGGCTGTAGCCCAGGCCGTGTGTGCAATAAGGCTGGAGAAGTCAGCTGAGCCAGACCATGAAGGCCTTTGTATGTCCTGCTTTCAAGTTTGGACTCAGTCCTGCAGTCAGTGGGGAGCCGACCACGGTTTTTAAGCAAGGGAATGACATGATCAGATCTGAATTTCTGATGGAAAGCTCAGGAAGGGAGGGGAGACAGGAAAATCAGTTAGAGGCTAACTAAGATTTTGCTTTGTCTTCTCTCTGGACTGCAGGAGCTCCTTGCCTGCACCTCTATTGTGGCTCTTCCCACAATGCATTGTAATTGCTCATTTGCATAGTTGTCTCTCCATTCACTCCTTAAGGGCAGGGGTCAAGTCTCCTGCATCTCTTCATGACCAGAGCCTGGCACACAGGAGTGCTCAGGAAACATTGGTATCATGTGAATGAGTGAATAAATGAATCAGTAGGTGGAAAGCAAGTGCAACTCCAATTTGCGCCAAGTAACCACTCTGATGGATATATCAGAGATAAATCCTACTCTGATGGAGTAGCAATTCCATCCATGGCTTTTCCCCTCTCCACCAAGCCCATCAATTTATCATTTTCCATCAGTAAAGAAAGATGCATTATTCAAAGCAGACAAGAAAATTGCTTACATAACTGTGCTGGTGCTGGTTTTGACCCAGTACTCTGTTCTTTCTCTGTAAATTAATTTTTGAGGACTTGTGTAGAGTAGACCTTCATTGTCCTCATTCTACTTCTTTTGCATTTCATACCTTCTCTTCCTTCCTACTTAAATCTTGCTCTTCCTTCAAGGCCAGTTCAATTACCTCCCATCTCCTCCATGAAGCCTTATTCATTACTCAGCCCCCACACTCAGAATTAAGAATTCCCACTTCAGAATTTCTCTTGAGAAATGACTTACCTCTGACATTCTTCTCATCGTAGTTATTCCAGTACTTGTCTGTATTCTCTACTAGACTGTAAGGTCCTCAAGACCAGAGATTGTATCTGCATCATCATCATCTCCCCAGAACCTACCACACTGAATCCTGCCCCAGCAGATAACCAATGAGTGTTTTCAAATGTAGGTTGAGCATCCCAAATTTGAAAATCTGAAATCCAAAATGCTCCAAAATCCAGAACTTTTTGAGCACCAACATGGTGTGCAAAGCAAATCGTCACTGGAACATTTCAGATTTCAGATTTTTGGATTAGGCTTGCTCAACTAGTATATATAATGCAAATATTCCAAAATCTGAAAAAAAAATCAAAATCCAAAATACTTCTGGTCCCAAGTATTTCAGAAAAGGGAGATTCAACCTGTAATACCCAAAGCATAGTGCTTGCTATCAGGTTGTCCTCTGAGAAATAATGCCAGTCTTAGGAGTGCTCCATGCCTCTTTGTATCTTCTTGCACACAGTTAGATATATTTTTCTTTGTTTAACAAGTAGGAAGAAAAAAAAATCATTGCTCATCAAATAGTGGGAATATCACAGAGATAGAGATCTCCTAAACCATATTATTTTGGGGGGTCTTTTTTTGTACACATTTAGAGGGTACAAGTGCAGGCTTCTTATATGCACTTTTCTGGGCTTCTTATATGCACTTTTCTGGGCTTTTACTGGACACGTCACCCATTATTGAAGGTATTTTGATGAAATTGGGCATATTCAGGATGGTGTTATTTCAGGCATTTTGAACGCACAAAATCCAGTGCCTCTAAACAAAGCACAAACACACTAATGTATTCAGGGTCATAAGTACAAATCTTTGTTGAAGAGCTTATTCTATGGTGAGACTTTTTGAGTAAACAACAACAACAAAAAGATGATGAGCATTCTCTTTGGAAGGACTTATAACAAATTAGCTCTTCTTGGAACACATTATGCAAAATACTAAGAATTCAAATTTTCCAGGTAGAAATGTCCAGCGGATGATTATAAATGCACGTCAGAGGCTGGGGACAAACACTGACAGGACCCAGAGATGTAGGATTTTCATGTTGGTGTGATTACAACAACAGAGAGCACAAACTCCTGTAGAGAGAGAGAAGAGAGGCTGAGGATATAACCTGAGGGTACCTACATTTCAGAGACAGATGAAAGTCTCCAGGGAAGGAGACTGAGAAGAAACAGGGAGAGCAGTGGTGATGAGGGAGAAGATAGTGTGATGACATGTGCTGGAGAGAGATCAAATAGGATGAGTGATAAATGAAAAGAAGACCTTAGGTTGGGCAATTAGGAGGTCACTCTTGGTGTCCTAAAGCAGGAATAGCAAATGTAGGGAACATATGACTACATGCCCTCAGATCCCACCCTGTGGAGATCCGTGTATTCCTATGGATATGTTACAAATTGATCATGGCCCACTTCTCTGCTGAATCAAGGCACAGCCTCAGAATCTTTCTCAGCACAGTACCCCAAGCAGCTACTACCAATCAGAGCTGTCAAGAAGCTGAAATCTGTTTGCCATCTCTCTTCTGAAACACAGTTCAAGGCTGGGCACGGTGGCTTATGCCTGTAATCCCATCACTTTGGGAGGCCAAGGCTGAGGGATCACCTGAAATCAGGAGTTCGAGACCAGCCTGGCCAACGTGATAAAATCCCATCTCTACTAAAAATATTTAAAAATTAGCTGGGTGTGGTGGTGCATGCCTGTAATCCCAGCTACTCAGGAGGCTGCAGCAGGAGAATTACTTGATCCCAGGAGGTGGAGGTTGCAGTGAACCAGGATCACACCACTGCACTCCAGCCTGGGCGACAGAGCAAGATTCCGTCTCAAAAAAAAAAAAAAAGAAAAGAAACAGTTCAATGCAGGTGTGGGTTGCAGTGAGTTGGAGTGTCTGAGAAATGAGGAGGTCAAGGTGTTGGAGAAAAGAGAAATGTTAAGAAGTTCAGAAGTGAAGGGATGGAGAGAGTGCAGTTGTTTAGAGTAGTGTAAGGATCATGCCAAGGCAATCCTTATGAATCCTCCAGTAGAAGCAGTTTTCAAAGTCATCTTAGTACTTGTCCAGCAACAAGCCAGGTAAAGCAATATCCCTATACTCTCCCTTCTTCCATCCCCACCCTTGGCTTAAGGAAAATTTGATGTAAAAAACCTTCGTGTGTAGGCATGTTTCCAAAATATTCATTTGATTAACAGGGACATATGATATAACCAGAGTTGGCCCTGCACATAGTATGAAGAAGGAATTCTCTCTAATCGTGGAAATTTGAGGATCAGCAGTGATGGGGCAAGGTATTAGTCTTGGCCAGGGCTCTTCCCTAAAACCCTTGAAACCACACCCTGAAGGAAAATTCTGGCCTGCAGGGAGACCCCTAGTGAAGTGGTGGCCACTCTGCCCTTGTCTTTCCTGCCTCCTCCTCTGGACCTCCTTCTTCCCCTTCCCAATATAAGCACCTCCTCATTTTTATTTCTTCTGCTCCTTTCTGTTACCTCTGTCCTGTGCCTCTCTCTCCTACCACTTCTAATTTCTCATTCCCTCCTCTTCTTTTCCATCTTTCTTATTTATTTTCATTTGGAATCCTTCTCTTCTTGATCTCCCTGCCCCTCTTTCTGGCTTCAGGATTTGGGGATAAAAGGTAAGCTCTTCAGAATTCACCCTCATTCAGTCTAAATGGACATTTGTAGAGAAATCCAATTTTGCTACTGCTCATTACATTCAGAGCTCTGTTTCTTTGTACAGTTGATAAAGCACAAGAAAAAGAATGATAATATTCAGCATTTAATATTTACTGAGCATTTATAATGAGCCAAGCACACTGTTCTAAATTCTTTACATGAATTTACTCATTTATTATCACAACAATCCTATAAAATAGGTTCTGTTATTATTCCCATTTTACAAATAAGAATACCAAAGTACAGAACAGTTAAGTCACTTGCCTAAGGTCACACAGCTAGTAGATGTTCATTTGTGTTGCTATAAAGGAATACCTGAGGCTGGGTAATCTATAAAGAAAGAAGACTTAATTGGATCTTGGTTCTGCAGGCTGTACAAGCATGACACCAACATCTTCTGGTGAGGCCTCAGGAAACTTCCAATCATAGTGGAAAGCAAAGGGGAGCCAGCATGTTACATGGCCAGAGAGGAAGCAAGAGAGAGATGGGAAAGGTCCCAGACTCTTTTAACAACAAATGTGACATTAACTCTCAGATCGAGAACGCACTCTTTACCATGGGGAGGGCACCAACCCAAACACCTCCCACCAGGCTTCACCTCCAACATTGGAGATCACATTTCAACATGAAATTTGGAGAAGACACACATCCAAACTCCATCAGTGGTAGAGCAAAGATGTAGGACTCATCCCATATGACTCCAGAAATCTCAGTTTTTAACTGCTATGCTTATTGCTTCATGATGTAGTGGAATCCTATAAGGTAGGAAGTTCAAAGTCATTGGTTCAAGTTCACATCTGTTAACTGTATTACATAGTGTTAAGATTATGATCTTGGACAAGTCACCTAATTTGTCCACTGCCCCATATGTGTGAGGGCATTTTATCGTACACTAACCAATACTACATACTTTAGCTTGGATTTATTCCTCTGCTTTTGCTATAATATCTTCCCTCTCTATTTGATTGTCATCTCCTTGAGAGCAGTCACCAGACCTTATTTTTTGTTTTGTTTGTTTTGGTTTTTTTTAGTACTCAGCTGTCCCTAGGGCCTAGAATGATGCTCAGCACCTAATACAATGCATGCATGTGCACACATGCACACATATACACACACACACACACACTGCTGTGGATTGGCTAACACAGGAACCTTACTAATTAGATGATATACAAAAGGGCTATATATATGTGTTCACAAAAGCTTCTAAGTACTTCAGCTAATGAAATAAGATGTTAATATTGGGCATATTCTTTGCTTAAATATAATTACAGCTCAAGTTACAGTGAGCTATGGTCGCATCACTACATACCAGCCTGGGTGACACAGTAAGACCTTGCCTCTAAAAAAAAAAAAATAATAATAATAATAGTTAGTGTTCCAGGAAGATAACATTTTTCAGGTTTACCTGATTCTTTTGCTTAATAAACCTTTTTTATACCAATAGGTAAAATGACGTTAAAATATCTGAAAAATAAAAACATTTCCATGCCCTCTTCATTCACTCAAACGGTTCTTGGCACAACCATGCACTGCTGTATAAACCTCACCACCAAGCAGTTTTTAAGTACCAACTCTGTGTTCAGAGGTAAAATGAGTACCACAGGTGGGATACAAATGTAGTCTAGACAGGACACCAGGTTTCTATTCCAGGAACTAAGAATTCACCTATTTTCCATCCTCAGATTCACCTCCACACGTACCATCTTATCTCCAATAGCCCGTATCTCCCTGACCTTTTGGCTGTGCTCTGTACACTCCCAATCCCGCATCCCCCTGCCTGCTCACAATCACTTTTGATGTGCTGCTTCCTGCCAGTTCAATTCAACAACTAATGGAGTTATTATTTTTGTTTGTGTTGTAAAGCCATGGCAATAAAATCTACTCCCAATAATACCACTACAATTTTATGTCCTTAAAATGTACCATAAATGGCATACATAATCACTGAATTTCCTGTAAACAGAAATGATTTTCTGGGAAAAAAGAGGGCTTTTTTTGTTTCTGTGATGGTTGAGCCCAAGTTCTTTGATGGAGTCATTGGTGATATAGGAAAGATTGAGAAGCATTGTACAAGACCATGTTATGGTTCAAAGGGCTGGTGGCGTGTTATTCTGGTCATGATGAGTTCTTTTCAAAGGGTGATTCAGGACAAGAAAAGCTCTTCCTGACCAGAACCTACATTACCATCACAGGCACGACTTCCCCAACTAAAAACAGTAAAGCCTCAGGGGTCTGCAAGAGAGATTGGCACTGACCCTTGGGCTTGCCCTGATAGAAGCAAGTATAATTTTAGGAAAAAGTAGACCTTGAGTTAACAATAAAAAATGTGAGAGCTGCTTGGATTTTTATAGAAAGGGATTTGGACAGAAGCAGTGTCATTGTATCCCTGACTGACTAGGAGAGAGGGAGGCTACTTTAGCCACAGGGCCATATTGCCAGCATGGCAGATGTATCCCTTTAAACATCTTCCTTATGCTGCTTCTCATCCCTGAAGTTCCAGGAGATTTCACTCTACTGTTCTCTGTCTTCCTCTCTACTTGCTCTTTTTCCTTCTCTTCACTGGATCTTTTTATCCCCTGACTACCTTGTAAATGTAGACATTCTCCCAAATTTTTTTACCTTAGTCCCCAGCCATGACCTCACTTCTACACACTATCATCATCTCTCCAGCTGCCTCCTAGACATCATGATCCAGATGCCTCACCATCATCTAAACCCAGCTAAACCCAAGCCTATCACCTTCCCTTGGGTAGACTTGCTCTTCCTGCTAACTTACCTCAGCTTCTGTCAGTGGCACTGCAAGTCTCCCACTCACCCAGACTCAAAATCCAGCAGTGAACTTTGACTTCTCTCTTTTCCTCCATAGCCAACCAGTTGGCAAGTCCTATTGAGTCTACCATCTCAGCATCTCTTTTCTTTTTTTTTTTTTTTTTTTTTGAGACAGGGTCCCAATCTGTCACCCAGGCTGGAGTGCAGTGGTGCAATCTCGGCTCACTGCAACCTCTGCCTCCTGGGTTCAAGGATTCTCATGCCTCAGCCTCCCAAGTAGCTGGAACTGCAGGCATGCACTACCATGCCTGGTTAATTTTCATATTTTTAGTAGAGACGGGGTTTCACCACGTTGGCCAGGCTGGTCTTAAACTCCTGGCCTCATGTGGTCCACCTGCCTCAGCCTCCCAAAGTGCTAGGATTACAGGGGAGAGCCACCGCGCCCGGCCCCAACACAGTATCTCTTTCCCGTCCACTCCATCTCCACAGCAATCACTCTGGTTCAAGCCTTTTGTGTCCCCTACTTTGTGCTATTGCAGGTGCCTCCACGTTGGTCACCCAGTCTTTCATGTGCTGCTCTCAGTTCCCATAAGGCACAGCTCCAGTCCTGACTCTGCCTCATTGCCTGTCACATTAAGTCCTGTCTCCTCAACATGGGAATCAATGCTTCCTATGCTCTCTTTTTCCAACTTTAGCCCACTAACAGTGCTTGCTGGTCCCCAAACTTGTCCCGCATTCTTTTGCCTCCTCTAACTATCCCCCAACACATACTCCATCCCTGCCTGTCTGGAATCACCCCATCCTTCAAGAGCCTAATCCTCCCTACTGGGTGTGAATCTATTCAGAATCCTAATCATTTTATTTCATTCAACAAACATGAATTGAGCACCTATTATTTTCCAGGCCTTATGCTAGTAGCTGTGGATAATAGGATAATATAAAGATTAAAAAAAAAAAAAACAGTATTCTTCCCTTGTGGATCTCTTTCTATAGGCCAGAAAGACAGGCATAACTAACTCGAAATATCTATTATGCCACCCCGGACTCCCATCCTATAGACTCTTTCCCCTCAGCCCATAAACATACTTAATATCCTCCCATCTACCCCAGTCCTACCCTTGTATCAAGCTCCTGGAAAAAAAAAAAAAACACAGTATACAGAAGGGGTCCCCAACCCCCACCCTGCGAGGCCACAGGCCAGTGTCCTGTTAGGAACCAGGCCTCACAGCAGGAGGTGAGCAGCGGGCAAGAGAGGATTACCATCTGAGCTCCACCTCCTGTCAGATCAATGGTAGCATTAGGTTCTCATAGGAGTGTGAACCCTATTGTGAACTGCACATGCAAGGGATCTAGGTTGTGCACTCCTTATGAAAATCTAATTAATGCCTGATGATCTGAGATGGAACACTCTCATCCTGAAAACATCCCTACCTCCCTAGTCCATGGAAAAATTGTCTTCCACAAAACCGGTCCCTGATGCCAAAAAGGTTGGGGACTGCTGGTATACAGTAGTTCCCTTCTTATCCCCCCTTTCACTTTTCTCAGTTTCAGTTACCTGCTGTCAACTGTGGTCCAAAAATATTAAATGGAAAATTCCAGACATAAACAATTCTCAAGTTTTAAATTGCACGTTGTTCCTAATAGCATGATAAAATCTCATACTGTCCTGCTCCCTCCCACCCAGGACATGCATCATCCCTTTGTCCAGAGTATCCATGCCGTCTATGCCACCCACCATTAGTCACTTAGTAGCTGCCTTGATTATCAGACCAACTGTCACAGGATCACAGTGCTTATGTTCAAGTTACCTTTATTTTGCTTAATAATGGCCCCAAAGCACAAGAGTAGTGATGCAGGCAGTTCAGATATGCCAAAGAGAAACCATGAAGTACTTCCTTTAGTGAAAAGGTGAAAGTTCTCAACTTAAGGAAGGAAAAAAATCATATGCTGAGGTTACCAAGATCTACAATAAGAACAAATCTATCTGTGAAACCATGAAGAGCTGGGCCGGTAGCTCACGCCTGTAATCCCAGCAATTTGGGAGGCCTACGTAGGCAGATCATTTGAGATCAGGAGTTGGAGACCAGCCAAGAAGACCAGCCCGGTCAACATGGTGAAACCCTGTCTTTACTAAAAATACAAAAAAATTAGCCAGGCATGGTGGTGTGCGACTGTAATCCCCACTACTCGGGAGGCTGAGGCAGGTGAATCACTTGAACCCAGGAGGGGAAGGAGGAAAGGAAGGAAGGAAGGAAGAAGGAAGGACGAAGGAAGGAAGGAGGGAGGGAGGGAGGGAGGGAAGGAGGGAAGGAAGGAAGAAGGAAGGAAGGAAGGAAGGAAGGAAGGAAGGAAGGAAGGAAGGAAGGAAGGAAGGAAGGAAGGAATCTGTGCTAGGTTTGCTTTTGTGCCTCAAACTGCAAAAGTTACAGCCACAGTGAAGGATAAATGCCTAATTAAGAAGGAAAAGGCATTAAATCTGTGGGTGGAAGACAACAGAAACCTGTTCCCATTGAGAACAATCAGGCTAGTTACCATCTGTGGTTTTAGCCATCCGCTGGGAGTCTTAGAATCTATCCCCCGGGGATGAGGGGGAACTACTGTATTTCCATCATCACTCTCATCTCTGCCTCCTCACTCCCATCAGACTTCTGCCCACCCTCCACTGACTTTGCTGCAGCAAAGGTCTCCTTCCAATGGACAAATCAGAAGACACTTTTCAGCCTTCCTCTTTTTTACCCTCTCAGAAAGATTTCAAATTTTTGCCAGAACTGTTTCCACTCCCTGTGCCCACCTCTGAAGTAGTGCTGTTCGCCATAATTCTTTTCTTGCCTCTCCCCTCTTCTTACTCTGTAGTAAGTTCCCCCCACCCACAGCAACCATGGCATGGTGGCGTATACCTGTAGTCCCAGCCACTTGGGAGGCTGAGGCAGAAGAATCTCTTGAACCCAGGAGACAGAGGTTGCAGGGAGCCAAGATCGTGCCACTGCACTCCAGCCTGGGCAACAGCGCGACACTCCATCTCAAAAAATAATCATAATAATAACGCTTAGACACTTTAGGTGCCTGACACATAATAAGCTTGTAATATGTGTTAGTCGTTATTACTTTTATTTTTAGTATGGTTAATATTATACCACTCATCACACTGGTCTATAATAATCCCTCCTATGAAACATATCTTATTGTCTTTGTACCCCAATGACTAACCTAGTTGGGCACATAGTAGATACTTACTAAATGTTGAGGCAAGGATAAAGGGATTGGTGGATTCAGGTTTGTTGCTTGGTTTCCTCTAACCAAACATGATTATGGAGGAATAACAGCAAGCTTGGGGCTTCTTCTGAATATCTTTTTGACCAACTATCTAGTTGTATGCTACTTTCACTGTGTGAGCAAGACCTGAAGAGACATGAGCAAGAAAAGAGCATTGAGGTGGGCCGAACTGAACTCAAGCTGAGATATTTAAATTTCTTTCTTCATTGACTCTAGGGTTGAAAGGGACTGACTACCCTAAAGTAGCCACTACCTTTCATTTCCATCATTCTGCCTCATCTCATACTTTCCATTTGCCTCCTTTTCAGTACCATATTCCCCCTCAAAAGTGCATAAACTGAAGCCCCAAAAGCAAAAGAAGTGCTGAGGGGGAAAGGAGAAGGGGTGGAGAGAGGTTAGCACCTCCCTCTTTTCTTTGCTGAGATCAAAGCCAGCATTTTCCCTTGAAGGTCAGCTGGCCTCTTTCATCCCCTGCTCCACCTGTCTGGGAATGGGATTGCTGCTTGCCGATTTCCTTTCCTCTTCAGGACTGGAGGGCAGTTTCAGGGTGGGGCCTCAAGCTATTTCTAGTTCTAGCCAAATCCCTCCACCCCAACATCTCTTTTGCCTTACGTGATCATATTTCCTTTCCACCTCGCCAGTAAGTAACAAGTGGCAGTACTATAGGACAGGAAACTGTGAGAGAAGTCAGCTTCTCCACAGGCTAGTCAATTTCTCCTAGGCTAAGCTAATGGCTTAAGCAAGTGGAAAGGGACACTGAGGCTGCTGGGCTTGCTGTGGCAGGAAGAACAGGCTCCTCTTTGTACATCTCAGTCCTAAGCACTTCACCTGATATCCTTCAGGGTATGGATGACGCTTGGTTAGGCAAGGGCCTCTTGCCTCAGGAGAAGGTAATTCACATTTATTGAAGTCCTACTACGTGCCGGGCTCTGTGCTAGGCCCTTTTATAGATATTATCTCATTGGCTCCTAACAACCCAACCAGGTCAGCATTTGTCATCGTCAGGTAGAAATGATGAAACAGAGATTTAAAAGCTTACCTGATGATAGGTACACTAAAATCTCAGAATTCACCGCTATAGAATTCATCCATGTAACCAGAAACTACTTGTACCCCCAAAAGCTAATGAAATTTTTAAAAATATTTCTTAAAAAAAAGAAGCAGCTTACCCGAGGCACACAAGCTAAATCCAGGCACAAAAATCTAGCTCCCCTGACTCTATACCCAGTGTTCTTTCCACTTCATCATGCTGCGTGAAGAGTCTAGAAAAACTGTTAATGCTATGAATTGATTCTTTGAATTATTTTACACAATCAGCTATATGGCTAGCTAAACGCTTGGTGAGTTAATTTAATTCAACGTACATTTAAGGGAAACCTGCGATGACTTGAGTTGGATGCTACAGGGTATGCAAAGAGCACATGATGTAAGTTTGTACCTTTGCAGGCCAGCCAGCTGCCATGTAGAACTGGCTAACAACACAAGGACTTTCTCAAACCATCTGACTCCCCTAACCTAAGAATAGTGCAAATCCTGGAAATAACATTTGATTGGCAAAGGTGGGGAGAAGTTGAGGAACCCAGACTTCGCTATTACCTGCAGCCAGCCTGCTTCAGCAAAGAATGAGTTATATATGATTGTGCCTACCGTGTGGCTCAGTTGGTTAAAAGCCAGGTGCTAATGAAACCAGGACAAGAGGCTTAATCCCAGTAGAACTGAGCTCTGTCACACAGCAGTCAGTCTTGGTCCCAGCTGACCATCTTGCAGCCGTGTGCTCTTGGTCAAAGAGGGAGCTAAAGTAGGAGAGTGAGGGTAAGTGCGTAATAGGCACACGTAAGTGAGGACATGTTCCAAACACTCCGCCCTAATCAAGCAGCTCATGACATGTCTCACTGACAGAGAATCGGCAGTGTCATCTTCGCAACTGGAGGCACAACATTCCCTCCTCCTATACCTCAGCTAGGCACCCCACCCCTGATTTTTATAGCACGTTGATACCAGGGCTTTGGGTCTCTGAGAGGAGCTTCTTCGTCGCAGCTGCCTTTCTTCTGTTGTACTCTCTAAGCCTGTCTTTCCATACCCATGAAATGAGTGTACCAATTGACACACACTGGAGAAGAGGCTGCCTAAGGAGAGAGTGCCACACCCGTTTAAAGCCTTCTCTTCCACAGCCAAGCCCAAAAGGTCCTCAAACTTGGACTGAGGGGCCCTCCTTGGCTAAAAATACAAGCCTCTAAAGTTTCTTCAATCATGATGCAGGGGCAAGGGGGTACTGGCTGTGGATGTGTCCCCCAGGTAACCCCTCTTGTCTGTTCCACATATGGGTTTGGTAAAGACAATCTCTACTCAAAGGCTTTTCTATCTCCGGAACTCGGAGCTTCAGGCATCAGAGAGTAATAGCAGGAAGGACCTAAGCCCCTCTCTCTTTCTAGATCAGTCCACACACACATATAAACACACAAAGGGTGTTATAAGCATTGGCACAGTCTTGGGCATTCTTCTTTTTTTCTTTTAATTAAATGTGTACAGTTTTCTGTCATGGGTGTGCAAAACCATCTCCACATCAAATTACTTCCACGGATTCTACAAAGACACTGTTAGAATCCCTAGAGATTGTTCCACAACATCTCCCACAGTGCCAGATGTACATCCAGACTCTTAACAAGGACAATTTGGTGACAATGGCAGTAACTCTGGATTATATTTAAGAAGCTATTTGAATGACATCAAACTCATGATGCATATCAATATTCTTTTTTCATGCCCTCTGTACCATTTTTTTTTCCATACAATTTGAATTTCCCTGGTTTACTTACCACCTAATAATATCACTATTGAAAGCACATAATGTTAAGGACCATATGCTCTCCCTCTGGAGAGTTTGCACAAATACTATTTCTGTTAAAAACTAAACAGAAATAGTAGCTTTGCGTATTTCCCATTCAAAGACTTATCCCAATTGAATGATTCCCTTTGTCATGGAGTGTTTTACCCCAAGTGGGCCCTACCAGAGAAGCTGAATCAGATGTGACTTCCCAACGGTCACAAGGAGTCATCTACCAAGCTAGAAATAGAATCCACAAACATTTATTTTGGTTCCCTGAATTTAAAAACAAATAAACTCTACTACTGAGAAAGAAAAATTAAAGTAGAGAAACTAGACTTCATTGACATTCCTGGGACAGGGAATTCAAGGCAACCAAAACTAACAGGCAGCTGCCATGGTCTGTGGGGACCAAGGAGATGAATAAGACACAGGTGCTTCCTGCCTTCAGGGAGCTGACAATCCAGTGTGGGGAGATTGGGTCACTGTTGAAAAACCTCTATCCAATGCAGAATATGCCTGTGAACACCTAGAGGACCCTAGAGGAGGTCTCATCCATCTTTACAGCCCCTCTGCAGCCGGCACAGTGACCTGCATGTGATGTGCAGGCAAGCGCTGTGTATTTAAGGGCCCTGAAAGAAGTACCAGCAGAATGTTCTTAGGGTTGATGGAGAAGGAGGGACAGCTTTGTGAAGGAGGTGACATTTGAGCTGTGCCTGGAAGGATGGGGAGGTTTTTCACAGGCAGCAGGGACTGGGGGAGGGCCTTTGCAGGCCCCAGGAAAGAGCAATGGCAAAGATCCTAAGGGAAGAGAAAGCATGGTGTGATTTGGAAAAGCACCAAACAGACTAGTGTGGCCAGAGGACAAGGAAGTAATAAGAGCTGAAGTTGGAGAGAAAGTTGAGACCTGAGCAGAGAATCACTGGACAGCAAGCTAAATCATTTCACAGGGGACTATCACTGAAGGTCTGAGCAAGGGGAGTAGTGATACCACCAAGGCAGGGCCTCCTGCTGCATCGTCCTGTTCGGCCCGAGGAGGCCGTCCTTGCCTTGTCGGTAGTGTGAGTTTCTTTTGATTGTTTGTATGTGGTCGGTTTGGAGGTTTTATGTGACTTAGTTTGTTTTTTGGCCTTTCCCTTTTCCTTACAGTTTTTCACAGCATATGGTCCTGATTATGTGCTGGAAATCACGCCAAGCTGCCGGCCAGACCGCAATGAGCCCCACCGAATCCAGCAAATCCTCAACTACATCAAAGGTGAGCACCGCCCCTCGAGGCCTGCCCTCCTTGTTCCACCCAGTTTGTGGTGGCCCATCAGTCGGGGCTTCCTTAAATACCATTTGCCTTTTGGTAGCTAATCGTTTCACTGACTTGGAAGGGAAACCTCTTCTTGGCCTGACAGCTTGTAGCTGGAATTCTACACTGGCCACTCTGGTTGGGATTGTCATTTGGCTGGCTAATGTCACCTCAGAAGGACAAAGGGTTCAGCTTTTGGCACCTCCAGGGGAAAATCAGTTCTAAAGTGTTCCCTGAAACCCTTTTTATTTCAAAAGGCCAATAGTAAAGCACTCCTTAAGATGAGAAAATTTGGCAACACACCATGGCTCACGCCTGTAATCCCAGCACTTTGGGTGGCTGAGGAGGGAGGATTGCTTGAGCCCAGGAGTTCAAAACCAACCTGAGCAACATGGCGAGATTCCAACTCTGAAAAAAAATTTAAAAATAGCCAGGCATAGTGGCATGTGCCTATGGTTCCATATACTTGGGAAGCTGAGGCAGGAGGATCCCTTGAGCCCAAGAGGTCAAGGCTGCAGTGAGCCATGTTCACACCACTGCATTCCAGCCTGGGTGAGACCCTGTCCCACCTCACAAAAAAAAAAAAAAAAAAAAAGAAAAGAAAATTCAAGTCAACTCAGACTTAGCAGGGATGGGGAGGGGACTCACAGACATTCTGTTCCAATATGTATGATTCCTTGATCCAGTAGAGCCTTGAAAGAATGTGGAACTACAATGAGTAGTCAGGTATTCTGATGCCCTGGGAGCACGTTCCCTGGACTTAGCCAGAGTGCTGCAGATGAGCTGCTGGCCTAGCCTCATTCCCTTCCCCAAGGCTGGCCTGGAATCATTCTGGCCTCGGGTGGAGGTAAGTGGCAGTCATCAGGGCATTGCCCTCCTGATCCCACTGTCCATTGGCTGTTTGGGGTCACTGCCCTCAGCATTCCAGTAGGGCCCCCTCTCAACTCCAGCTGCTTCTTCACAACTCACTTCAACCACGATTTGCATTAAGTAATTTTGGCACCCATTTTCCTGTTGAATTTAATGTTCATATGCATGTGTATATTTTTTGATCCTAATTATTTGCCAGAGTTAAGAGACCAAGGGTATCTTTTTGCCTGTCCTGGACAGAGAAATTCCCATGTTTATTCATAAAATGACCAATATAGCACCAGTTATCCTACCTTTGAGTCCCTCACTGGAATATAATCCAACACAAAAAGGAGGCCTGTTCAATGCTGGAGTTAGTCTGAGGAAACACTCTATGTCCTGAGAGTCTTTGCTGCGGGTTACATTAATGCCCCTATCCACTAGCAGAGCCCAGTATATGACAGCAGCAAAATCTTCATGTCCTGAGCTCATTTAGCCAGAGAAAAGTTTCTAAGCTAAGAAGTCATAGACTCTCAAGGCTATTCTCACAGCATTGCTGATTGTCTCTTCTGAGGCATCTTTAGCCCTTGGCCTTCTCCTGACCCTATAGCTTCAAGCTACCTCCCTCTCACCTCTCAATGGCTACTGACACCACAAGTCCTTGCTTCCTAACCAAATCCTCCTCCCTTATCCAACTTTTAAGGCCTTGAAAATCCTTCCACTCCTGGTCCTTGTCCAGTCCTTCTCACTGTGTTGCAGACCTGATGAACACTACCCATTCAACCCTAGTTTCCCCTGCTCCCCTCAAACCTGGGACACATGTCCTTTGTTCCTCAGAAGTGATCCTGGACAAGCTTCTCTTACCCTTCTTCCTTTAACACTGCCATTTTCCCCCATTCAGGCTCTAAATCCTGGTAGAGCACAGACAAAGCAATAGAAACAGGGAAACTAAGCAAGCCTTGCAGCTACTCACTCACACCTCCGTATGTGCAGATACGGGTATGCGCTTGCTTCCCTGCACACATACCCAGGCACATAGCTCCAGAGAGTGGTGAAATGGAAATGACAAGCAAGAGAAGACATAAGGAAGGGAATGCAAAGGGAAGAGAACAAGGAAAGGTAAGAATCAAAAAGATTTGAGATAAAAGGCTAGGATGAGGGTTGGTGAAAAAAATAATAGATCTTAAAGGACATGAAAATTACATGGAAGTCAAGTTTGTTAAAGATTCTAACAGGTTAAAGCAATATTCTGATTGTAACAGAATGAAATCAAACTGGGAGAAAACATACGGACCAGGAATTGGGTCCTACAAAAGCAAGTACAAGCTTTCAAATCTGGACGACATGGCTTAGCAGCATTTTGCTGAAAGAGAATTACGGATTTGAGTCAACTCGGAGCTCAGTATGAGTCACCAGGGCAAGGTGGCCTCTAGAGATGCTAATGCAGTATCGACCTCATTTTAAAGGGCTCTAGACAAATAGGAGCATGTTCTTGGAGATCAGTCGGGCTGGGGAGAGGACTGGAGCCCAGGCTCCAAGAGGTCTGGTGGGAGGTACTGGGGCCTTTTGGAGAATACTCGGGGATGTGGTTTCCACTTCATTTATCTGTCACAGAGCAAAGGACATAGACAGGGTCCATGTAGCCACAAGGCACAGAGCTGGACCCATGGGTGGATATTTTTAAAAGGTAGATTTTCATTCAATAGAAGGAAGACATTTTCGAACAATTAGAACTATTCAAAGTAGAACAGACTGCCCAGAAAGGCATGAGGTCTCTGTCACTGGAGATGTACAAATAGAAGCTAGACAATCATTGGCTGTCATATTGTAGAAGGGCTTCTGCCTTGGGGGAAGATGATTAGACTAAATTGCTGTTAAGGCTTCTTCCAACCCTAAGATTCTAGGATGCTGTATGTTACAATGAGAAAATAGAAAAAGAAAGAATATGGTGAGAGTGCTGGGGTTGGTAGCTGAGTCACAATTGTTGGGTGTGGGGAGGTGATGCTGTGTATAGGAAAGAATTGATGCAGAGAAGAGAAACTACATGGTTAAGAGCGGGTGAGGCGGAGCCGGAGAGGGTAGACAGCAAGTGGAGTGGCTGTAGAACACTAGTTCAGATTTTCCATTTAGCCATCCCTTTCATGTTGACAAAGTCTTGTGTTCTAGCCATGCAAATTTAGCAGAACACACAAGCTCAGAACCAAAGAGAAATTCAGCTAAACCTAGAAGAAATGAGGCTACAAAGAAGTCCAAATGTTGCTAAATATGGCCAGGCTAACCTGCTATACTGATACTGTGCCCCTCCAGTGTGGTGACGCATGCTGCCATCAGATAGTGCGTTGCCATGACAATGGTCAGTGTGGAAAGGCTGCTGAATTTTCTGAATTCTGAAAAATTTTCCTGTCTACAAGACTGTTATTTGTTCTTACATATAAAAACCTCAGTGAAGCTGGATATTTCTCAGTGTACCTCCCCTCCACCTCCCCTCACCCCATGAAAACCAAAGAATAGGATGTGGGACACAGATTGTTTTGGGGAGGTAAGATGGCAATGAGGGAATGAATGGATTCAGCTCCACTCTATGTGAGGGAGTTCAGCCAGCATGTCTAGTTGAATTTGTTTAGCCTTTAAACTTGGGTTTTTTCTCTTTCTCGCCACATCCCTTAGAAGGACAAAAGATGAGATTGTAGCCTATTGGAAATCAAACCTGAGAAGATTCATCTTTCAGAGATGCATTCCACATGCCTCAGGATGACTGAAGGGACAGGCAAATTTAGACCTCACCTTATCCCATCTTTACTGCCCATTAGTCTTTCTGAGAGGAAAAAAGACCCACAAAATCATGAAGAGTCCATTCAAGCTGTTAGTGTCACACAGAGAAAAGCTCCACTCATGCCAATGAGCTATCTTGAAGGCATATGTCATTGTTCATAAGAAAGTACAGGTTAGAGAGCAGATGGCTTGGCCCAGCTCATGACAGCCGCTGTAAAATCATCCTCGCACCATCTTCATATGCTTAAAGCTGGTTGCCTTTCCTCTGGTTAATGTACTCCAGAGGAATTGGCTCACGTGAACCTTCCAGAATTTAAATAATGCTGATATGATTAATCCCCAGGGAGGGCTAGCTCCTCAAGCCTGGCTAACTCTGCATGGGGAAATGCGGACAGAGGTAGGAGGCTTTCTAGTCTCTGGTACTGATGGCATTTGAATCAAGTGGAGGCCCCTAGGAGACTCAGAGCTCCACATTGCAGCCCAGGCCCAATCCTCTTGGGGAGCAGGAGTGGGGGAGTTGTGCATTTGTGAGAATGTGTTACAGTTGTGACCGGAGGTTTCAATACTTGCTCTGTGTTCCCAGAACTATTCCCCAAGTTTGACTGGGAGAGAAAAAGAAACAAACAAGGTCAGGAAGAAAAGAGGAGGAGGAGAGGAGGAGGAGGCAGAAGACACAAGGGAAGAAAAAGGCCTTGCATGCATCTGCTCTTTTTTATCCTTATTGAAGGAGATAAGATGGCAACCTAACAAACTGATATGGGTGTGGACAGAGACAACACAGATGAAAGAATAAGAATAATAGCTACTATTTATCTTACAGATGAGGAAACTAAGGCTCAGGGAGAATAGGTAACTTGGCCAAGGTTGCCTTTATTTGTTCGGTAAGTAATTACTGAGTACCTACTGTGTGCCACACACTGTGCTAATAAGCAATAGAGTGGACATTGGAACCCAAGCCTGGATTGGAGCTTTAGAGTCAGGCTGTTTGACCTTTCTGGTGCCCCTCCTCTCCTTTGCAGCATTGCTCTGTCAAACCTACTTCTCATCCCATCTGCTCTTTCCAATCACCCCTAGTAAACCCTCCTACCTCATACTACATGCCCAGCTCTTTCCATGTGGCTAATCCTAAGCACCTAAAGTCTCATGGCTCCCTGAAAACGGGAAGAAGACAGCCTTGAGCAACCTTCGAAATTCTGGCCCCCCACATGGGCTTTTTAGCCCTCCCTAGGCCCCACCTCCCCCCACCATACTGTAATCAGAAGCTTCTAGCTCCCTTTCGAGATGAGTAGAGAACGAAAAGATATGGATGGAAGGTAGAAGAAGCCAGCTCACCCAACTCCTGCTGCCTGAAGTGTGCTGTAGCCACCAGACCCAGTCTGAGACCCTTTGCACATCTGCTGGTAGCATTCTTAGGAGAAACATTGTGCTGGGTATAAGCAGCACTTCCTCTGGCAGCCTGACATCTGGGATTGACATCCTTCTAGGGGCGAGCAATTGGAGCTCAGGTCTGGGCATATTCAAGTCCTGCTGGAGCCCCAGGCTTGAAGCAGTGCTCCTGCATGGTGGGACTCTATACCATGGAAACTTGGCTTCCTTCCACACTGTCTCTTGCTTCTTGAGCAGCCATGAGGATAAGTTGAAAGGTAGGGTTGGTCCCAAGGATAAACTGACCATTTGCTTTACAGCTTCTTGGAAGGACTTCGGAGCAGGGTTGCAGAGGATACCTGAGCCAATTTGCATGACTTCGGGTGAAAATCTCGGTGATGTCCATCCTTTAATTCTCTTTCCTGTCCCCTGCTGGCTCTTTATTCCTCTGCATTTCCCCGTGGTCCTTTCCAGGAGCCTACTGCCAGCTTGGGCTTCCTCATCAAGCAGGTTGCTCCCTTTCTTGTTTCACTAAAGCACATAAGAGATGGAAAAGTTTCTTGTTGTTGTTGTTGTTTTTAGGTAGAAAAATAAGTTATAAAAATGTCATGCTAAAAATTTTACAAATTCTGGGCCAGGCATTATAGCTCAAGCCTGTAATCCCAGCACTTTGGGAGATTGAGGCAGGTGGATTGTTTGAGCCCAGGAGTTCAAGACCAGCCTGGATGACATGGTGAAACCTTGTCTGTACAAAAAATACAAAAATTAGCTGGGCATGGTTGTATATACCTATAGTGCCAGCTACACTGGAAGCTGAAGTGGGAGGATTGCTTGACCCCAGGGAGTTTGAGGCTGCAGTGAGCCGTGATTGTGCCACTGCACTCCAGCCTGAGTGACAGAGACAGACCCTATCTACCAAAAAAAAAATGTTTTATATTTCTAAAATAAAAATAGAGACTGCTTCCCAAAGCTACAGTAACTTAGACAGAAGCTTTTAATAAACCATGAAAACCCTTGGCATATTCCTCATGAAAACTTGAAATTTCTACCTAAATCTGTGAAGTGGGAACTGATATTGACAGGGTACAGCACAATACCCTATGCTGGGTACTTCACATACATGATCTCATTTAACCTCACAATTTCTTTATGAGGTAGGAGACTGGCACCCGAAGACTGTGTAACATGCCCTAGTCACATAACAAGTAAGTGGTGAACTCAAGATTTGAACCCAGACCTGGTGGTCCTCTTCTCCATGGCAGCATTGCCCTGTGACACCTACTCATCATCTCCCCTCTTCCCTAGTAAACCCTTTCCCCCTGCACAGGCTCCCAAAGTGAGCTTCAGAACCAGTTTAATTTTAAGAGATATGATTGTGTCTCCACTTTAAAGCCCAGCTCAAGCAATCCACACATATATTTTTTAACCACACTCCACTCATGTTGGAGATATACGAGGTGTTTAAGACATGATCCCTCCTCCTGATAAACAGTTGAGAAATCTAGGTTAGGAGACAAAACTAAGCCCCTTGGACAGATCAGAATATAATAAGGCCTGACACTATGTAGAGGAGAGACTGGGCAGTAAGACTTTAGGGAGACTGCTTTCAGGAGGCTGGGAGGATTCGAATAGATCAGTAGGGATGCACTTATAAGCAAGGGAGTTTCAGAAGAGGGGAGATGAGGGGCAGATTGCAGGTTCGCTTGAATTTTGGGCTGACTAGTTCATATCCACAGTAAAATGGAAGTCATTCTAGGTTCTGGAATTAGAGCACCCCATGACACAGTGATATTTGGGATGGATGGTGATGGTAGTGCAAGACTGAGACTGCAAGATCCTGGACTAGAATAGTGGTGGTGAAGTAGGAAGAAATGACTGAGAGCTGTTATGAAGAGAGTATCATCACCAGCACTGGGAGGTAGGCCATTTATAGAGGATCGAGGAGAAAGGAAGAAGTAAAGGTGACTGAGATTTCCAGCCTGGATACCGACTGAAATGGAAGCTGTTGGGGGAGGGGACATAGCTTTACTGAAACATATACTTGATGTGTTCTCTTTTGATGTATTGAATTTGAGGTCTCATACTAATTCCATACAGTGTATCTATATGAAAAAATGTGTTGCAGCCAATTCAAAAGCAAATTTGTAAGGATAATTTGATGACACGAGAATATGCTCATGATTACAATGTTAAGTGAAATGGACAGGATACAAAGTGGCTTACTACTATATAGTCTAAATTTTGTAACTACATGTAGTGTGTGTTTTGGGAGGGGGAATATGCACAGAAAAACACAAGAAGGAAATGCTAACAGTAGTTGTCTTTGGTGATACTTTACCAAAGTAGTATACCTTAATAGTAGTTGCCTAGAATTGGAATTATAAATGATTTTTTTAATTCTGTTTCTGTATTTTTCAAAATTTCTTCCATGAATGTGTATTGTTTTTGTAGTCAGAAAAAAAAGTAATACATGCTGGCAGGGGTGGAGGGCAGTACCCTATTACCTCCAGGTGAGGAGTAAAAGTCTAGCTTCCTTACTCAGCCACCATTGACACCCTGGGGAGAAGAGAGGCACCTCAGTATTGCTGGGTGGAGTAGAATCCAGGCTTTCCAATAGACCTCCACTGATACCACTCTGGCCAAAAATGGGAGGGGCACCTTTTTATTTCTCCCCATTTGGCCTCTACTAACATAGCACTGGGTGGGCCTCCTTGCCATTAAGCAGAAATGGAAAGTCCTCGCTTTCTACTCTGCCTTCTTTGACACCACCTTAGTGGAATGGAAGGGAAGCCTAACAGTAACTATTTAGTGTTAATATATGCCAGGCACTATTCTGGGCACTGGCAATACAGAAGTAAATAGAATAGATAACCTAGGCACAGTGGTGTGGGCTTGTAATACCAAATACTCAGGGAGCTGAGGCAGGCGGATTGCTTGAGCCCAGGAGTTTGAGACCAGCCTAAACAACACAGTGAGACCCTGTCTCTTAAAAAAACTGAAGGAAAGAAAATTTTAAAAAAAGACAAAAAATAAAAATTAAAAAAAGGAAGGAAATAGGCCAAATAAAGTCCTTGCCCATCATGGAGATTACATTCTAGTGTGGAAGATAGATAGACAATAAACAACTAAATAAACATTTAATGTTGTTTACTGCTAAATTTGGAGGGGTGCTATTCAGTAAAGGCCTCTCTGAGGAGGTGACATTTGGCAACAGATTAATGAAATGAGAGAAGGAGATATACAAAATTTGGGTTCGGCCAGGCACTGTGGCTTATGCCTGTAATCCCAGCGCTTTGGGAGTCTGATGCGGGCAGATCACTTGAGCCCAGGAGTTTGAAACCAGCCTGGAAAACATGGTGAAACCCTGTCTCTACCAAAAAATGTAAAACTGAGCTGGGTGTGATGGTGCATACCTGTAGTCCCAACTACTTGGGAGGCTGAGATGTGAGGATCAATTGAGCCCAGGAGGTCAAGGCTGCAGTGAGCCATGATTGCACTACTGCATTCCAGCTTGGGCAATAGAGTGAGACACTGTCTTAAAAAAAAAAAAAAAACTGGCGTGAAGTACATTCTAGATGAAGAAACAAGCAAGGTCAAAGACCCCAAGCAGGAATGGATTTCGTATGTTCAATATAGATATATGTTCCCATGTGTATTACAAAATATAATTATCAGATCAAACTCTTTGGTTTTAAAGATATTGCTTAGGATGAGGCTGGTTTTTTTTTTTTTTTCATGTCCACATAAGCAGTATGTGAATATGGCCAAACTCTTGACAGTATAGAAGTTTAGGAAGCAGATCAGTCTCTAATATATATAATATTATTAGCCCCATTTAATAGATGTAAGAACTGAGGCCTATGGAAGTTAATTCACTCATACAAGGTCACACAGCAGGTAAGTGCAGAAGCTAGGATTTCACCTGAGAAGCTGAGGATTATACCCAAAGCTTAGAAGAGGAAATAAGGAATTTTCCTTCTGCCTGACACAGCTGCTGATTGTTGCATAAACAAACCAAGAATATTCAAAGAGTAGTTGGAGGCCTCTAATGTGTTTAATTAAGAATTTTTTGCTTGTGTGCCCGAATTACATGCCCAAAGCAATTGTTTTGCTCATTCCCCTCCACCTTCTAGCTCTAAAATGATCAAGGGGCAGAAGGAAGGTTGGAAATTATTAGAAAAAAATGAGGTAAACCACTCAGGGTTTTGGAATGCCTAACTGTTGATAACTTTGTCAGTCTACCCGGAGGCCCTTTAGCCAACTGAGATTCAGGTGCTGTCTTGAGCACGGCCACCAAATCCAGCAGTGCTAAGGGTCATTTTCTGCCAGAGTAAGTGGCCTAGCCTCCTTGGCCTTGCCACTGAGGGGCAGCTGCTGCAGGATTCTCACCACGGAGTTCCAGAGGAAGGTCTGCAGACCTTCCATCCCATGGTCTCTGGCTGTACCTGGACAGGGACTGCCCCAAGCCATGGTCGGGTCATGAAGGATCTCACAGTCTTTTGAGAAAGAAAAGCATCTTTACAGGCTTCTGGTTTGCCAACATTCTTCTGCCTCTTTGCAGCTCCAAGCACATTTTGGAGAGAGATTTCACAAAGATTTCTAAATTGAGTTAGAATTTCAAGTCTATTGTGACATGCAAATTAGTCCTGCTTGCCCATTGGCAGCAATGCAGCTGAAGTGCCTAGAGACGGGCCATAAAATGAAAACATCAAAGTGATTAAATGTGCTCCAAGAGCATAATTGAGTGCATGAATAAGAGAAAATAAAACAAATTGATTTTCTCCAGTGCCAGAAAAACAGAATAATTGAAAACAAAATAATAGACTTTGAAGTAATCAAAGTGAGGAATGCACCATAGTGACATAGAAACAGCCAGTTGTGGGAGAGATTTATTGTGTTTCTGTTATCATTTTTACAACTTTAATTTCATTAGCTAATAAATACAAATCAATTGAAAAATCAGTCAACCAGAGAGAAAGCAGTCCCAAGCCAAGAATTTTATTCACATCTCTAAAACAGGCTGAGGTGGTGATTCTTAATCTACTTTCATAGGTGCACATTTCCTGCATGAGCTGGAAAACAAGTTCTGGGAGGGCTCTCTGCTTTGGAGGTGGTGATATTCTGTTCTGACAGTCACTTTCCACATACAGGTTTACAGATTCAACTTTCAAAAGGGTCACTTTTATACCTCGCCAAGATTTCTGACAGAGAGAACTGCCCAAGTATAAGCATCTTGGTTTACATAGATGACATTTTCATGGCACTGACCAGCAACTGTGGTCTTACACAAGGTCATTCTGGATTCATTTGGTGATAGCGGCGGTGGTGGCAGCTATGACAGCAACAACAGCAGGAGCACCTGCCACTCTCACAATACCGCTGAGCATCTGTGGCTCACTGCTTCCAACCCCCACCTTCATCCCCAGACACATACACACACACTAGTGACACTGAAATCTAATCTAAAATCTGGAAGGCCAATCAAGAGTATGCCACCCTTTTGGCTTCCAGCCTGGCGACCATGATTCTGGGGAAGATCACAGGAGGGGAGCTGGACCAGAGGAGACTTCTCATGTTCACTATGGCAGAAAGGCAGTGGGGACACCAAGCCATGCTGGGCTTACATGCTGAATGATCACAAAGCAAACATGAAACCACCACAGAACTAATTTTATGGCTCCTCCAAGGAAAGAATCCCTCTACCCTACTCTTCAGCTGTTCACTGCTGGGCTCAGTGACCCTTCACTTCAGGATCCACAGTGATGGCTGATGTGACTTGAATTGTGGGTTTTCCTTTCACAGGCCCTTGAGCTCTCTGGCAGCTATTGGCACTTCCAGATGTTCGTGACACACCCTACCTTCAGGGCTCCACAGTTAGCAACTGTGCCTTTGGCTACAGTAAAGGTCTTTGGGACCATTGGGACTATAAACTAGGGTGTGCAGAAGGAGCTGGCAGTGCTGAGACTGGCATTACTTGCTGGCTCAATCAGGATGGCATAGTTAATAGATTATGCCTGCCAGGCAATTTGTCCTGGAGAATTTATCTTCCAGGAAACACCTATAAGCTGAAGGGAGCCTCTCTGACCTTCTGGTGGCGTCCAAGGCCTAATCATGATATGCCTTGAGGTGAATAGGGGATGTTAGCATTCAGGTTTTTTTTTGCAAGCCAGCAAGAGTAAGGATCCAGTTCAAGTCGAAAATCCCAGCTTCCATTTCCCACTGGTGTTTGGGTGGGGCAAAATAGAGCAAATAGCTTTCAAACTCTAAAGCATTATACAGATGTAAGGCGGTATTATTCCTCCTACCACTGCTATTCCCATTATCCTGGATTTCCCAGCCCAGAATTTTTGTCTGAAAAAGAAATGTGGAGAAGGCACATCGACCAAAGAACCTCGGAGCTGTGTCTCCAAAACGGCTGGGAGGCACTGCCCAGCCCAGCAGATAGACAACTGCCGGGGCCCAGCTCCACAAGCTGGCTGTCAGGCAAGCAGCCCACTCCTGTGATGTCACCTCTACAGTTACTTGTGCCCATCCCTCCACATGAAGCCAGCAGATTTAGGCACAGGAGGGGAGAAAAAATGAATCATAGGCTATTTTAGAAATTGCTTTGATTCCGTTTGAGACTGCAGTAGTGCCTTGAGAGCTAAGACCAGAGCACACTAACCATCAGGGTAATATCCTCTAAGTGCTGATATCCTGTAAATGTCAGAAGCCTAGTGGGATTAATCCACAACCTCAGGTTCTAATTCAGGTCAGAGGCAGACAAATGGTAATTGGCAGTTTTACTTAATTGTCGATAAAAAGCTCTCTGATGATAGGAGGGATCGACATTCCAAGGCAAGCAATGCAGTTGACAATTAAGAGCTAAAAATTAAACCAACCATCCATATCAGCACATGCCCAAGGCTTCATAGGAACCCTTTGTACTGCAATTGTTCCTAGATAGAAAATGAGGTCCTTGAACCTGGCCATGATAGGGCAGCAGCTGGAAATCTTACTCTAGCCCTGGATCCCACCATATCCCTTGCCCTCCTGACAATCTCTCAGAGGCTCTCCATGGCCTCTCAGATAAGGCCCTGGACTTGATATGGCCTCTGGCCACCTCTCCAGCTGCATTGCACCCCTCCCAGACCTTCACCCTATATCCTGACCTCAAAAACTTTGCAGTTGGCTTTATACATCCTGCTCTGTTCCTGCTGCCTGGAACATTCTTCCCTCCTTTGCCCTTCAATAAGTCACCCGCTCTGTGAAGCCTCTTGTGCCCTCTTTTTCTGCCCACAGCACTCTGTTCATACTGGAATTGTATCACCGTGCTGCTGTGGACTATAATGCGTTTGCCTCCATATGTGTCTTCCTCACTAGGCTGAGAACTTCTTGACAGCAAGAACTGTCTTGATCCTCTCTGTGACCCCAGCACCCAGCACAGGGCCTAGGCCATTATAGACATCGGTGAAGGCTTAGGCAATACATGGACAGAAAAATGGACCAGATTGAGGGCAGGGGTGCACACCATCCAAGATTCTCAGATACCGGAGCCTGCCAGCAGCAGAGCAGTCTGGACACTGGCTGCCCAAAAGCAATCCCTACAATTATTTTTCTCAAGATGTGCCTCATGTTCCTCTATATGAGAGACAATCTGAGGTGACAAAGACATTTTCAATTTTAATAGTCATATTTATTTTAATGTATTTTTTCAAATGTTAATAAGCATGTTGTCTATTATTATTGTTATTGCTGCTTATGATAGATAAGGCCAAAATAGGTATTACAGTTTTCTTCTTATTTTTTTAAATTTCTTTTTAAAAATTAATAGAGACGGGGACTCCCTACGTTGCCCAGGCTGGTCTCGAACTGCTGAGCTCAAGGGATCCTCCCACATCAGCCTCCCAAAGTGCTGGGATTACAGGCATGAACCAGTGGGCCCGACCTGAAGGTTTAAAAGCGAGTTAATGCCCCCCCAAAAATAAAATTATGCATATATATATGTATGTATATATATATATCTCAAAGTGACTATTAATACAGCTGTTAAGTAGATGTGAGAACATTCCTGAAAGAGGTATTCGTATGACAGAAGTTTTGGAAACACTTTTCAACAGTCCTAAATTCATTTCTCTGTTCCTCTGTGGTGCCACCCAACCTCCAAGCATTCCTGAGATCACACCAGCATCCCTCCAAGCTTCTGCGACACTGATTGTATTCAGAACTTATGTATCCTAGCCTGGTTCTCCTTTTGTTAGCAAGTGTTTGCTCACCTTAACCACATTTATAAGGTCCTTAAGAGCAATGACCAAGCTTTAAACCTCTGTGAATGGGAAAGCAGAGCTACAGATGTCTTTTTCTTCAATGTATAGGTACTGAGCGCCTACTAGGCTTCAGGGGCCCTAACAGTAGAGTAATGACCAAGACAGCAGACAAGGTCCCTGCCCTCATAGAGCTGGTGAGAGGAAGTCAACAGCAAGCAAATAAAGAAACAAACACACAAGATGTTTTCTGCATGCTAAGTGGATTGAAGAAAATAAAACAGGATCGTGAGACAGAAAAGGAGTGACTAAGGGGGTGGCTCCTTAGCTTGAGTGGTCCCAAGGTCTCTCAGAAGTGACTTTGGAGTTGAGACCTGTCGACTCAAGGTGACAAAGGTGATGAAAAGAGTCAGAAATGGGGATAGCCAGGACAGAGCATTCCAGGCAGAAGGAAGAGCAAGTTCAAAGACAGGAGAAGCCCTAAGAGGGCAAAATGATCGTGAAGACCCATGTGAGCAAGGAAGGTGGTGGTAGGACACAGGAGGCAAGGGACCAGCCTCTGCAGGTAAGTAGCTTAGATTTTATTCTAGGTGTGATTGGAGGCTGATAGAGGGATTTGAGCATAGGAGTGATGTGGTCTGACCTAAGTATTAACAAAATACTCAGGCTCCCATATAGAGAATAGGTTGTAGGAGACAAGGAAGGAAGCAAGACCAGTCTTGAGGCTACTAGAATCATCCATATAAGGGACAAGAATAATTTGGGGTATAGTTGTAGCAGTGAAGGATGGAAAGAAAGAGGTAGATTTGCAATCTATTTTGGAGGTAGAATCCACAGGACTTACTAATAGATTGAAAAGGCAGGTTGTAAACAAAGGAAGAATAAGGATGACCCCTAGTCAACTTCATGAAGAGAAAAAAAAAAGCACAAGAAGACTGTTCTATGTCTGCTCTGTTCAGTACCGTCTCACCACTATCCACATGTGGCTAAGTTCATTAAAATTAAACCAAATATAAAATTCTGTTCCTCACGTGCACTAGACATATTTCAAGTGCTCAATAGCCACATGTGACTAGTAGCTACCATATTGAGCAGCAGAGCTGTAGGATGTTCACATCATATGAGAAAGTTCTATTGGACCACACTGCTCCACATTAAAAAGATGAAGAGAATAAAAAGACAAACCACAGACTGGGAGAAATATTTGCAAAATTCATATCCAGTAAAGGATATGAAAAAGAGTAAAGAGTAAAGAACTCTTAAAATTCAACAATAAGCAAACACTGAATTTTAAAATGGGCAAAGAGGCTGGGTGCAATAGCTCACTCCTGTAATCCCAGCAGTTTGGGAGGCCGAGGTGGGCAGACCACTTGAGTCCAGGAGTTTGAGACCAGCCTGGGCAACCTGGTGAAACCCTGTCTCCACAAAAAATATAAACATTAGCCAGACATGGTAGCATGTGCCTGTAGTCCCAGCTTATCAGGAGGTTGAAGTGGGAGAATCACCTGAGCCCAAGAAGTCAAGCCTAAAGTGAGCTATAATCACAGCACTGCATTCCAGCCTGGGCAACAGAGCAAGACCCTGTCTCAAAAAAAATACATTTAAATAAAAAAATAAAAATGGGCAAAAGTGAGCCAGATGTGGTGGCTCATGCCTGTAATCCCAGCACTTGGGAGGCCTAGGTGGGAGGATTGCTTGAGGCCAGGAGTTCAAAACCAGCTTAGGCCACATAACAAGACCCCATCTCTACAAAAAAAAAAAAATTAAATATTATTTAAATATTAAAATATTTAAATGGACAAAAGATATTAATAGGCACCTCACCAAATAAGATATACAAACAGCAAGCAAGTGCAGATGCTCCTCTGCCTATGCAGTGGGGTTATATCCCAATAAATCTATTGTAAGTTGAAAATATAAGTGGAAAGTATGTTTTCAACTTACAGTAAGTATCTTCAACTAATTATGGGATCATCCAGATGTAACCCCATCATAAGTTGAGGAGTGCACTAAATGCATATTACTTTAGTACCATCATAAAGTTGAAACATCTTAAGTCAGAGACATATGTGAAAAGATACCCAATATCATGCGTCACTAAGGAATTGCAAATTAAAATGAGATACCATTGCGTATCTATTAGAATGGCTAAAATCCAAGACACTGACAACACCAAATGCTGTCAAGGATGTAGAACTACAGGAACTCTCATTCATTGCTGGTAGGAATGCAATATGGTGCAGTCACTTGGGAAGGCATTTTGGTAGTTTCTTACAAAAGTAAACCTATTCTTACCACATAATCTAGCAATAATTATCCAAATGAATTAAAAACTCATGTTCATAAAAAACCCTGCACACAAATGTTTGGAGGTCTTTTCTGTTGTTTGTTTTACTCTTTTTTTTTTGGAGACAGTATTTCACTCTGTCACCCAGGCCACAGTGCAGTGGCACAATCATAGCTCACTGCAGCCTTGACCCCCTAGGTTCAAATGATCCTCTTGCCTCAGCCTCTTGAGTAGGTGGGACTATAGGGGTGTGCCACCATACCCAGCTAATTTTTTTTTATTTTGTAGAGACAGGGTCTCATCATTTTGCCCAGACTAGTCTTGAACTCCTGGCCTCAATTGATCCTCCCACCTCAGCCTCCCAAATCACTGGGATTGCAGACATGAACCACTGTGCCCAGCCCTGCACACAAATGTTTATAGCAGCTTTATTCAGAATTGCCAAAACTTGGAAACAACCAAAATGTCTTGCAATAGGTGAATGGATAAACCATGGTACATCCAGACAATGGACTGTTATTCAGCACCAAGAAAAAAGTGAGCTATCAAACCACAAAAAGACATGGAGGAAACTTAAAGGCATCTTGAAAGAAGCCAGTCCAAAAAGACTACATACTGTATGATTCTAACTACATGACAGTAAAAGGATGAGTGGTTGCCAGGCTTCAGGGAAAGGAAGGGAGGGATGAGTCAGTGGAATACAGTTGATTTTGAGGGCATTGAAAGTATTCCTGCATGATACTGTAATGGTGAACATATAACATTATATACTTTTCAAAACTCATAGAACTGTACAAGACCAAAAGTGAAACAATGTAAACAGTGAACTTCAGTGAATAATAATGCATCAGTATCCATTCACTAACTATAATAAATGTACCACACTAATGCAAGATGTTAATAATTGGGGAAACTGCCTGCAGGGGAAGGGGACAGAAGGTGAATATTAGAGCTCTCTGTACTTCCTCTTCAGTTTTTCTATACACTTGAAACTGTTCTAAAAATAAAATATATTAATTATAAAAAGAAAGGCTATTGGAGGTAATGACAAGGAAAAGAGAAAAAATGAAAAGAGAGAGAAAAAAAGAAAGACTAAAGAGATTGTTCATCAACACCTAACAAAGTACCTGGCACAGAATAGACACTCCATAAATGTTTATTGAATAAATGGATGAACAAATGAGTCAACCAGTGGTTCAGTAGAACCCAGGACCCCTGAGTCCCAGTTCAGTACTCCTTCTTGTACATCAGAGCTAGAATAACAATATAGTTTATTGTCCAAACCAGGATATTTGAGAGTGAAATGGGGTGCCTTAGGTATAAATCAAGACTGTTTCAGAGATAACCAGAAATCACAAACTGGGAGTCCATAAGCTACATCTCACTTCCAAAATTGTTTTGTTTGGCCACTCATCTTGAGGCTTCATGTGATATTCTTTTGAAATGTCAATCATTTGCCCACATTTAACACAGTGGAAACTGCATTAAAATGTGAAATGTGGACTTCTCTTGGAAAATGGAAAGACCCCGTTCCATGAGGCCCATAGGCCTGCACGGTAGTGAGTGGCTGGAGCTGAGCAGCAGCTGCCCACTTTGCCTTCCTCTTTGTCACAGGCCCCACCAGTCCCTTCTGTATCTCTTACTGTAGGCCAAGTGTGAGTTTCTATTTACACTGTCTTGGTTTTGTTTTCTTTTGTGGCAGAGTTAAGAAAAAAGGAGGCAGGGTGTGGTGGCTCACGCCTGTAATCCCAGCACTTTGGGAGGTTAAGGTAGGTGGATCACGAGGTCAGGAGTTCAAGACCAGCCTGGCCAAGATGGTGAAATCCCGTCTCTACTAAAAATACAAAAAAAATTAACCAGGCATGTTGGCAGGTGCCTGTAATCCCAGCTACTCAGGAGGCTGAAGCACAGAATTGCTTGAACTTGGGAGGCGGAGGTTGCAGTGAGCCGAGATCACGCCACTGCACTCCAGCCTCGGTAACACAGTGAGACTCTGTCTCAAAGGAAAAAAAGGAAAGTATTTCTTATACTTATGTCATGATTCAAAGTAAGAAAATGAAAAAAGGATCAAGAGGGCCCCGTATGTCTTACCTCCAGCCTGCTTTACAAACAGTATACTTTTGGCCTCTCTAGGCAATTGAGTCTGCCCCCTGTGGTCTGAACTTCTTGTCTCCCTAGGCCCCAGCCTGTGCTGGCCTTTTGAATTTTCTCAGACTGGTTTTCCATTTGTCTGCATCTTCTCTTATTTCCTTGGGCAGTGGTTCATAGCTGTCCTTGAAGAGGTCCTTCACATGCCTTGCAAGTTGTATTCGTAGGTATTTTATTCTCCTTGTAGCAATTGTGAATGGGAGTTCACTCATGATTTGTCTGTTTGTCTATTACTGGTGTACAGGAATGCTTGTGGTTTTTGCACATTGATTTTTGTAGCCTGAGACTTTGCTGAAGTTGCTTATCAGCTTGGAGCCAACTCAACTGCCCATCAATGATAGACTGGATAAAGAAAATGTGGCACATATACACCATGGAATACTATGCAGCCATAAAAAAGGATAAGTTCATGTCCTTTGCAGGGACATGGATGAACCTGGAAACCATCATTCTTAGCAAACTAACAGAGGAACAGAAAACCAAACACCGCATGTTCTCACTTATAAGTGTGAGTTGAACAATGAGGACACGTGGACACAGGGAGGGGAACATCACACACCGGGACCTGTCGGGGGGTGCAGGGCTAGGAGAGGGATAGCATTAAGAGAAATACCTAATGTAGATGATAGGTTGATGGGTGCAGCAAACCACCATGGCACATGTATACCTATGTAACAAACCTGCACGTTCTGCACATGTATCCCAGAACTTAAAGTATAATAAAAAAAAAAATTTTTAAAGAATTTTCTCAGGCTGCCACCCACTGCTAGAAAAGCTAGATGTGAGGTGAAAACAATGGGCATTATTTAAGCTTCCATTTTTATTATTACTCCAATTCAACATTGGTCATCATCAACTTTTGGTGAAAATTACTTCTGTTGTTTTTCTTAATTGCCTCCAAATGTAACTGGAGAGTGACGCAGAGCAGCAGAGAATACAGCACCCACTTTTCCTCCCTGTGAACGTGTGTTGTTGGAATGCTTTGACATGGAATTTTGTTCATCCTTGCATTCACTCATTCCCCTAGCTCTGGCTATACTTACAGATGGAAGGACCCTCACTTCACACCAGCATCTCCTGTAGGTTGTCCTCAGCTGAGGCAACAACACAAACTAAGGTGTGGAAACAGGAATGAATGGATGGGGCCCATTTATGCTAAGGAGTTGAAATTCATTCATAGGTGGTAGGTCAAGAGCTGCTAAAGTTTTTTGTTTTTTGTTTTTTGTTTTTTGTTTTTTGTTTTGGCTCTGTCACCCAGGCTGGAGTGCAATGGCGCAATCTCGACTCACTGCAAACTCCGCCTCCCGGTTTCAAGCGATTCTCCTGCCTTAGCCTCCCAAGTAGCTCGAATTACAGGTGCCCACCACCACACCCCGCTTACATTTTTGTATTTTTAGTAGAGACAACGTTTCACCATGTTGGCCAGTCTGATCTTGAACTCCTGACCTCAGGTGATCCATCCACCTTGGCCTCCCAAAGTTCTAGGATTACAGGCGTGAGCCACCATGCTTGGCCCACTAAGGTCTTTTTGAGCAGAGAAGGAATGTGATCACAGCTAGCAACTGTGCGGGGAATAGCTCCAGAAGCAGGAGGCTCAGATAAGAGGCTGTCGCAGTGACCTGAGTAACAAGAGATGTGACTAAAGCAGAAACAGTGGAACAGAAAGAAGGTACAGATTGGAGAGACATCTTGAGGTTAGGCTTCGCAACTCATAAGATGTGGAGAAGGCATGAACTAAGAGGTGAAAAATCAAAGATTATCCAGAGATTTTGAGGTTAGGGGTTTGAAACACCGAAACCATGATCCAAAAAAAGAAAAAAAAAATTGATAAAGAATTGGACCTCATCAAAATCAGCTTTTGTTTTACAAAAGACCCTCTTAAGGAAATTAAAAGATAAGTTACATACTGAGATAAGATATTCACAAATCGTATATCCAACAATGGATTTGTACCTAAAATATATAAAGAGCTGGGTACAGTGGTTCATGCCTGTAATCTTAGCACTTTGGGAGGCTAAGACAGGTGGATCATTTGAGGTCAGGTGTTCAAGACCAGTTTGGCCAATGTGGTAAGACCCCATCTCTACTAAAAATACAAAAATTAGTCAAGTGTGGTGGCATGCGCCTGTAATCCCAGCCTGAGGTAGGAGAATCGCGTGAACCCAGAAGGCAGAGTTTGCGTGAGCTGAGATCGCACCACTGCACTACAGCCTGGGCGACAGAGTAAGACTCTGTCTCAAAAAATAAAAATAAAATATATAAAGAACTTTCCAAACTCAACAGAAAAAAAAAATTACGAAGTAGGCAAAAGACAAGAGAAGGATACACAGACAGCAAATGAGCACATGAAAAGATGTTCAACATCATTGGCCATTGGGAAAATGCAAATTTAGATCATAATGTGATATCACTATACATCTATCAGAGTGGCCAAAATAAAAACCAACAGCAAATGCCGGCAAGGATGCTGAGAAACTAGATGACTCAAGCATTGCTGGTGGGAATATAAAATGGTACCACCAGTCTGGAAAACAGTTTGGCAATTTCTTATAAAGCTAAACATGCTACTATCATACCTCCCAGCAATTACACTCTTGGGCATTTGTCCCAGAAAAATGAAAACTATGTTCACACAAAAACCTGTATGTGAATGTTCATATTGGCTTTGATCCTATAGCCAAAAACTGGAAATGACTCAGGTGTCCTTCAGCAGATAACTAAACAGATTGTGCTACATCCATACTGTGGAATACTACTCAGTAATAAGAAGCAACAAACTTTATACACACCACAATTTGGATGGATCCTAAGAGCAGTATGCTGAGTGAAAAAAGCCTATCTGTCTCAAAAGTTTATATATTGTATGGTTCCATTTCTATAACATTCTCAAAATGACCAGATTTTAGAGAAAGATAACAGATGAATGATTGACAGGACTTGGGGATGGTCAGGATGGAGGGATGGGAGTCACTGTAAAGGAGGTAGCAGGAGGGAAATCTTTATGGTGATAAAATAGTTTCATATCTTGACTGTGATTGAGGCTACATGAATCTACACTTGTGATTAAATGGCCTAGAATTATACACTTATACACGCACAAATGAGTGCATGTAAAATTACTGACATCTTAGTAAGATCTGTGAATTGTACCAATGTCAATTTCCTTGTTTTGATATTGAACCATAGTTATGTAAGATGTTAACATATGGGGAAACCTGGAAAAGGGTGTGTGGGACCTCTCTGTACTCCTTTTTTTTTTTTTTTTTTTTTGCAACTTCCTGTTAATTTATAATTATTTTAAAAGTAAAAGGTAAGTACGAAAAAGGAATGAACTTCTATTGATACATGCACAACTTTGCACGAACCTCAAAGGCATTATGCTGAGTTAAAAAAAAAAAAGGCCTATCTTAAAAGGTTACAGACTGTTTGATTCCATTTATATGGCATTCTCAAAAAGACAACACTACAGTGATGGAGAATACATCAGTGGTTGCTAGGTGGTGGGGAGAAAGGAAGATGTGATTGCAAAAGGATAGCACAAGAGGATTTGGGGGGTTATGGAACTCCTCTCTGTCATGAATCTATACATATGTTTAAAATCAGATCTGCACATGGACAAATGTTAATTTTACTGTAGATTAATTTAAAATTAAAGTAGATAGGCAAGTAATTTGTTTCTGATTTGTTTCTTATTTCCTTCCTTCCTTACTTTCATTCATCCATTCGTTCAGCCATTTACTGAGCACCTACTATGATTGAGGCACTGTGCCAGACTTTGGAGATCAACCAAAAGTAAGACAGCCAGGCCCTGCCCTCAGGGAGCACTGTTTCTGTTTCAGAGAAATGGCCAGTAGGGTTTGGAGCCCAGTGTTTCTACTTGGGGAAGTGAGGCAAGCAAAAGACTATGGAGGGACCAAGTGAGCAACTTTTCATTCCTAGAGCCCAGTCTTATAAGATTTCAAATGATCACTTTTCCCTCAAAGATTCTTAGGCCTGAGATCAGAGAAAAGCCCCCAATCCATGTTTCACAGGTGCTCACAAGAGAAAATGCAAGGAGGATTGTGCCTTGCTAAGGGAAGGAGGAAAAGTTGGCAGTGGGAGGGCCTGAGATTTGATGCAGTTAGTAAAGTATGAACTCTGAAAAGTGTTACCTGAGAGTGAGTGAGAGAGATAGAGAGAGAGAGAGAGAGAGAGTGAGTGACTTAAAACAACTATTTGTTTAGCTCATGACTCTATGGATTGGCAATTGAGCTGAGTTCAGCTGGGTGGCTCTTCTGGTCTTGGCTGGATTCACCCAGCATCTGCAGTCAGCTGGCTGTCAAAAGCCTCAATCACATGTCCAGTAGTTGGCTGGTGGTTGCCTGGGTGACAGGGGTCTCTGGGCCATTTGTTTCTCATCATCCAGCAAGCTAGTCTGGTCATGTTCCTTATGGTGGGTTCACAGAGTTCCCAAGAGCAGCAGAGAACAAGCCCCAAAATATAAGTGCTTTTTAAAAAGATAGCTCTATCGGGGTGTAATTCACATACATTACCTGAATTTGAGTTTTGTTTTCTCCTCTGTTTGCAGGCAATCTGAAGCATGTGGTCTAGTTGACAGAAAGAGATCAGGTTTCCAGAGCTGAGGAGTGGTGCCTGTAATGAAGACAGCCTGTTTATGCGAGCAGCTTGTGGAATTTGTGACTGCAGAGGAAATTTGAAAGAAATTACTTCCTGAAAATTTCCAAGGGGCACCAAGTGGCAACCGGCTTCTTGGGATGAGGAGGCAGGCACTCCAGAGTCCTCAACTGGGCCTAGGGGAAGAGAGAGCTATCCCACATTTGGTGTGCTTATTTAAACACACACACACACATACACACACAAACACACATACAAATGCAGTTTTTAATCTTTGAAAATTATTTTTAAGCGAATTGGGGAGGGGAGTATTTTTATTGTCATAAAGGAAACAGATTAGAAGCTGGATGAGAGCAGGGAGCTTTGGTCACCAGTTTGTGAAGCATGAGGCAGCTGAGAGGCAGAGTTTGGGCCTCAGGACCATCCAGGTGGAGCCCTGGGAGGCGGGTACTGATCAGCAGACTGGGAGGTAAGGAGAAGTCCACTGGTGTTGTTTTAGTGTTATGTATCTTTGTTTTTTTAATAAAATCTTTGAAAACCTGCCTCTTTGTCCCATTGTCTTCATTGTAAAGGACCACTGACAGTGCACATAGTTCTGAACTTTTCTTCTCGCCGAAGTGTCAAGAATAACCCTGTTCCTTCCAATCTCTACTCTGGCCCAGCCTGGGAGGCTGACCCCACTGGGGAACTAGCGTGCTCCTAGCCCAAGTTCTTGGGACAAAAGGCCAAGCTCTGGCCTGTGCTGGGGCTGTCTATGGTGGAGTAGGAATACTGGCACTACAGTCATGGAGAGGGGCTTATTGGCACCCTGGTGAGGAGCTGTCCCTGTCCAGGGAGTGATTTAGGGATGGAAAGGGCATTTTGGCATGTCAGATCCAAGAGGAGCACTTCCATAGATAGAAAGGACACTTCACAGTCAAGTGTAGACAATTGGCACATAACGAAAAGGGGAGGAAGTTGTAATGTGTGATGTTACTGCAACCTCTGGGGAAATAGCAACATGGAAAAATGGGGATGGGGACAATGAGAGAGATGAGGAAGGAACAACTGAATGTCATGATACTGTAATTTTATTTACCAAAAATTTACAACTCTCCTTCAACTACTGGGACTGGGATGGGAGACAAGAACACAGCCCCGTGCATTCTGGCTGTCTAGGAATTCTCAGACAAGGCAAGGAAAGAGGAAAAGAAGCAGATCCCAACATGTTTCCAGCTCTGTTACCAACATGAACCCAGAGCTGTGGGAGCACTAAACAGGAAGCAACTCACCCTGCCAGAGAGGCATCCCAGAGAGTCTCTAAGAGGATGATATTTGAGTCGCGCCTCATAGGGTGAGCTGTATTTCCCCAGGCTTCCAAGCAGGGGAAAGGCATTCCGCAGAAGGGAGTGGAAAAAGCCTTGAACATGTCCTGGGATGGGAATAGCCAAGCTTTTATTAAACAGCATCAAGGCGCCTAGTCGGCTAGGAATACCAGTCCCTTCTAATGGTATTCCTAGTCTACTTCTAATTATACCCTCTCACCCTCTTGGCTTAAGGGCAGTGTAAGACAGAAATGGCAGCAATTTTACTTATACTAAAAAGAAGGGGGGATTTTTTTAAAGAATAAAAGAGCGTAGAAGGGGAGCCGAATGGGGCAGTTCAGGATTAGGGAAGGCCAGGGAAGCAGGCAAACAGGAGCTCTGGAACCATCAGCCTGCAAGACCACTCCCCGAGCAAGGCTTGCCATCTCAGAGGCTCGTTTAACCTGGTTTCCAGTCCCCTATCCCAGTCCTCTCAGGGGAACTCACCCCCAAAGTTGTCACTCAAGTCCCTGTGAAGACCTCAACCCTGAGAAGCAGCCAACAGGTAAACAGTGATAGCAAACTGGTGTCCCATTTTCCTTTCAATGGCCACATCTGTGAAGATATGCTACCCCGTGGGGGAAGGTGGCAAAGGAGGCCAGGGGAGCTCTCACCACTGGGCGGCCCACACTGCCTCTCCTCATCAGGCTGACACGCCTGTCTGAGCCCCAGCTCTTGCCTCAGCTCTGGCCGTACAAGTACCAGAGCAGGCTGCTGAATTGACCCACTCCAGGCCTTCCAGAGGCTTGTCCTGCTCCCAAGAGAGGGCACCGCCTCAACGGCCTTCAAGATTTTTTCTCATTGGATTCTTATTGGAAATGCAAGGGGAAAGAAATCCCAGAGATGAAAGTAGAAATTATTTTCAATACTTCAGAATTAATATTGAAATACCCCCAAAGGTAGGCATGGCATCCACAAAACCAGAAACACAGATTAAAAGTTGTTCCTCCCAGAATTGTTGCTAGCACATGGAAAAAAGACAGAAGGGAAATATACCAAAACATTAACTGAAGTGGGCTTTTGTGGAGGAGGAAGGTATAAGGATGGTTTTACTTTTCTTCTTTCTACTTTTAAATATTTTCCAAATTTTCTCCAGTGGCCACATTTTACTTTAATAATAGAAAAAAAATAAATACATAAACTTAAAAAAAAAAAACAATTGATCCGCAGGAAGTTGGAGGATGGTTACAGATCAAAGTCAGTTCAAGACACCCACTGAGGAAGACTTTGTGCTCAGGCCCTGGGGCTGTTCTAATTGCCTGCAACACTGATCAGCTGGGGCAGTGGGAGACAGGGGGAATGTGGGGGAGGGGGCTTTTTAAATTAGTTGGCTCGAGGGCAGGGAGTGCTCACCGTGAGCCTGCTTGTCTTCCCTTTGGGAAATTGCTGCCGACCCTGCCACCACCCACCCCTTGTGTTTGCAAGGGACCAATCACAATAACTATAATAACAATGGCAAAGCAACATTGGACATTGGCATATGCCCCATTTTACAGATCATTTTCACTTGAACATCACTGTCCACCCTGCTGGTGAGTATTATCATCCCCACTCTACAGATTAGAAAATTGAGGCTAAGAATGATGAAGTAACTTGCCCCTTTTTCAGTGGCAGAGCCAGGAAGCAAAACCCAGCTAGAACTGCAAATTCCCTTACTTTTTCCACTGTCCCACACTAGTGCCACTAGAATATTTTTAAACTGTGACTTTGAAGTAAACAACTTTCTTATTGCTTCCAAAGCCCAAGCTGGACCAAGTCACATGCTGCTCCTGGGCCTTCACCACACAGCAGCATTCATCCGTTGTGTGCTTTTCATCAAGTTACTTGACCTTTCTGGGTCTATTTCCCTACCCATAAAATGGGGTGAATTATCCTTGAACCTCATGGGCTATAGTGAGTGGTTGATTAATTGCCAAAGATAGAAACACTTTGAAAAGAGTGTATTCTGGACAGGAGAGCCTGCCATGGAAATGGGCCAGGGAAGGCTTACCTCTGAAGAAAACCCATTGCTTGCAGGAAACCCACCAGCCTCCTCTGTCCCCAAGGCACTCACAAGGGCCAAAGAGACCAAGAGAGAAGTTTAGACTATGTCTCCAACTCAAGGGGGGTAACAAAATAACCACTTAAAAAGAATATCTATATTGGATGTGCATATATTTACATAAAACACCTTTGGGAAAATACACAAGAAACTGGGACACCAAGTGGCAGAGTAGTAAGGGCGACTTGCACTCAGTTCCTTTTTGTACCTTTTGATTTTTGAACTATGTGAATGTATTACCTGGTCCCCAAAAAGTAAATGCATAAATTTCTTTTAAATCAATGGAAAATTCCCAAGCCAGTTTACCTTTGGGGAGGGTGGATCTGCCTCTGCTGCGTTCACTGTGAGCTGTCACAGAGACAGCAGTAGTATATTTCCAATACTGTATTTAAAAGACTCTTCCTAAGGCAGAAAGACTTCTTTATAAGAAAATTGAATACTGTCATTCAACAAAAAAAGGAAGAAAAGGAAGAGGAGAAGGAAAAGCAGGAAGAAGAAAAAAGCAAGAGAAAAGAAAGCAATCATGTGGACAACCATGTTTTGACATCTCTAAGCCCCTCCCTATACAGAAAGCTCCTGCAGCTCTTCCTTCCCTGCATTGGCCAGGGGCAAGTCCCCATACCTCCTGCTCAGTGCTGGGTCCAAAGCTGACCAGTAGTGCCATGGCATGCAACGTATGCACTTCAGCCTCAGACTTCCTGGGTTTAAGCCTCTCCCTATCTCACTTACTAGCTGTGTGACCTTGGCCAAGTAACTCCCTCTCTCTGAGCCTTAGTCTCCTTGTCTGTCAAATGGCAACACTTACCTGTACCTACCTCATGGTGGTGGGGGGGCGCGAGGGGCCAAAGAGATAATGCAGAAAAACACATAGTAGAGCACATGTTACATGTTACACTATTACATATGTTACATATTACACTATTCTTGCCCTAAATGTGAACGCACTCTGGGTAGGGAAACTTCCTGAGGTTCCCTGGCTTTAGAAATTAGGGAAATGGTATGCAAATTTATGTGACTGTACATATGTACATTTTTCTGGGGCACAGAGCCATAGCTATTATCAGACTGTCAACACTCAAAGGAGTTTTGTGATTACAAAAAGGATGAGATCTACAGACATAGAGGTAAAGACAGACATAAATAAAGCTGTCTAAGACAGGGTCCCCTCACCTCATGGTCTATGCACATGCTAGTTGTGAGAAGTAAAGGTTCCTCTTCAAAGTTTCCTTTCTTGTTAAAAAATAAATCATAAGTGTGCTAATAACTCTTTGTTAAGCCCTATCCTATGTAGCTGTTAAACATGCTTACAGACATGTAGTACATTCTATGTCCTTGTACTTTAACCAAATACCTGTGCTGTATGTGCTCACAGGCATGTCCCAGCTCGCAGCCTATGCTCCTTACTGTTTTAAAAAAGTTAATTATTCACCAGTTGGGTTTTAGTTTAGATTATGAGGTCTGGCTCCAACCAACAGAGATCAGACACAGCAGTAAGGACAACTCCAAATGCATAAGGGATAAATATGTCTGCTTTTCCTTTGTTCATTGTACTCTTGTGACACGATGGCTAGCAAGGGTACCCTTCCTGCAGTGCAGGAAGTAAAAAAAAGTAAAAAAAAAATTGCTTTGCTGAGAGATCCTTTGTCTCAGTGCTAACTTTTCTTTATTTTATTTATTTATTTATTTTGAGACCAGTCTCAGCTCACTGCAACCTCCACCTCCCGGGTACAAGTGATTCTCCTGCCTTAGCCTCCCAAGTAGCTGGGATTACAGGCACCCACGACCACCTTTGGCTAATTTTTGTATTTTTAGTAGAGACGGGGTTTCACCATGTTGGCCAGGCTGGTCTCAAACTCCTGACCTCATGATCCTCCCTCCTCGGCCTCCAAAAGTGCTGGGATTACAGGTGTGAGCCACCACGCCCAGTCTCAGTGCTAATTTTTCTTTGTGGCACTGTTCATCTGTTTCCAACACTAGTCCTGCTTAGAATGCCCCAATCTTCCCTAGACTGGCTTCTTCTCCTCATTCAATTCTCAGACTCAATTAAATACCCTAAGGCCAGGCCCACAGGCTCACACCAGTAATCCCAATACTCTGAGAGTCTGAGGTGGGAGGACTGCTTGAGCCCACGAGTTCCATACCAGCCTAGCCAACATGGCAAAACCCCATCTCTACTAAAATATAAAAATTAGATGGGCGTGGTGGCATGTGCCTGTAGTGCCAACTACTCAGGAGGCTGAGTCGGGAGGATGGCTTGAGCCCTGGAGGTCAGGGCTGTAGTCAGCCATGATTGCAACACTGGACTCCAGCCTGGGCAACAGAGCGAGACCCTGTCTCAAAAAATAGTAATAATATGGCCGAACGTGGTGGCTCACACCTGTAATCACAGCACTTTGGGCTGATGTTGGCAGATCACCTGAGGTCAGAACTTCGAGACCAGCCTGGCCAACATGGCGAAACCCAGTCTCTATTAAAAATACCAAAAAAAAAAAAAAATTAGCCAGTATGGTGGCACATGCCTGTAATACCAGCTACTTGAGAGGCTGAGGCAGGAGAATCACTTGAACCCAGATGGGGATAGCAGTGAGACAAGATCGTGCCACTGCACTCCAGCCTGGGTGGCAGAGTGAGACTCTGTCTCAAACATTTCTTAAAAAGCCAGGCACAGTGGATCACACCTGTAATCCTAGCACATTGGGAGGCAGAGGTGAGTAGATCACTTGAGGTCAGGAGTTCAAGACCAGCCTGGCCAACATGGCAGAACCCTGTCTCTACTAAAAATAGAAAAATTAGCTGGGCATGGTGGCACACACCTGTAATCCCAGCTACTTGGGAGGCTGAGGAAGGAGAATCACTTGAACCTGGGAGCTGGAGGTTGCAGTGAGCCAAGATCACACCACTGCACTCCAGCCTGCAAGACTGGAGAGAGACTCTATCTCAAAATAAATAAATAAATAAATAAATGTTTGGTAGAAAAACCCCTACCTCTCCCCTCCCTCTTGATCTCCACATCCGGGAGACCGCCTATAGACCTCAGTCTGCCTGGTAACACTGAGCAACCAATCATGGCCCAGCCTTAGCCCGCCAAAGCTGAGCCAATC
>CAUYLG010043919.1:0-23503 GCA_963573385.1 Cacajao melanocephalus
TGCCTAGGTTTTCTTCGCGGGTTTCTATGGTGTTAGTTCTTATGTTTAAATCTTTAATCCACCTGGAGTTAATTTTTGTATAAGGTATAAGGAAGGGATCCAGTTTCAGCTTCCTGCATATGGCTAGCCAGTTTTCCCAACACCATTTATTAAACAGGGAATCCTTTCCGCATTGCTTATTTTTGTCAGGTTTTTCAAAGATCAGATGGTTGTAGATGTGTGGCGTTGCTTCCGAGGCCTCTGTTCTGTTCCATTTGTCTACATCTCTGTTTTGATACCAGTATCATACTGTTTTGGTTACTGTAGACTTGCAGTATAGTTTGAAGTCAGGTAGCACGATGCCTAAAGCTTTATTCTTTTTGCTTAGGATTGTCTTGGCTGTGTGGGCTCTCTTTTGGTTCCATATTAAGTTTAAAGTGGTTTTTTCCAGTTCTGTGAAGAAGGTCAGTGGTAGCTTGATGGGGATAGCATTGAATCTATAAATTACTTTGGGCAGTATGGCCATTTTCGCAATATTGATTCTTCCTAACCATGAGCATGGAATGTTTTTCCATCTGTTTGTGTCTTCTCTTATTTCCTTCATCAGTGATTTGTAGTTCTCCTTGAAGAGATCTTTTACCTCCTTTGTTAGTTGTACTCCTAGGTATTTAATTATCTTGTAGCAATTGTAAATGGGGGTTCGCTCATGATTTGACTGTTTGTCTGTTATTGGTGTATAGGAATGCCTGTGATTTCTGCACATTGATTTTGTATCCTGAGACTTTGCTAAAATTGCTTATCAGCTTAAGGAGGTTTGGGGCTGAGACGATGGGGTCTTCTAAATATACAATCATGTCATCTGCAAATAGGGACAATCTGACTTCTTCTTTTCCTAATTGAATGCCCTTTATTTCTTTTTCTTGCCTGATTGCTCTGGCTAGAACTTCCAATACTATATATTGAATAGGAGTGGTGAGAGAGGGCATCCTTGTCTAGTGCCAGTTTTTAAAGGGAATGTTTCTAATTTTTGCCCATTCAGTATGATATTGGCTGTGTGTTTCTCGTAAATAGCTTTTATTGTGTTGAGATACATTCCATCGATATCTAGTTATTGAGAATTTTTAGCATAAAGCACTGTTGAATTTTGTCGAAGGCCTTCTTTGTATCTATTGAGATAATCATGTGGTTTTGTTTTTGGTTCTGTTTATATGATGAATTATGTTTATAGATTTGCGTATGTTGAACCAGCCTTGCATCCTCAGGATGAAGCCTACTTGATTGTGGTGGATAAGCTTTTTGATGTGCTGTTGGATTCTGTTTGCCAGTATTTTATTGAAGATTTCTACATCCATGTTCATCATGCATATTGGCCTGTAGTTTTCTTTTTTAGTTGTGTCTCTGCTGGATTTTGGTATCAGGATGATGTTGGTCTCATGGAAAGAGTAGGGAGGATTCCCTCTTTTTCTATTCTTTCAAATAGTTTCAAAGAATATGTATGTCTGGTAGAATTCAGCTGTGAACCTGTCTCGACCTGGACTTTTTTTGGTTGGCAGGTTATTAATCACTGCCTGGACTTCAGACCTTGTTATTGGTCTATTCAGAGTTTGAACTTCTTCTTGGCTTAGTCTTGGGAGTGTGCAAATGTCCAAGAATTTATCCATTTCTTCCAGATTTACTGGTTTATATGCATAAGTTGTTTATAGTAATCTCCGATGGTAGTTTGCATTTCCAAAGAATCGGTGGTGATCTCCCCTTTATCACATCTATTTAACTTTTTGTTGCATCTATTTGATTCTTCTCTCTGTTCTTTTTTATTAGTCTGGCTAGTGGTCTATTTTGTTGATCTTTTCAAACATCCAGCTATTGGATTTATTGATTTTTTTGAAGGGCTTTTTTTGTCCCTATCTCCTTCATTTCTTCTCTGATCTTAGTTATTTCTGGTCTTCTGCCAGCTTTTGAGTTTTTTGGATCTTGCTCCTCTAGCTCTTTCAATTTTGACGATAGGGTGTCGATTTTAGATCTTTCCTTGTTTCTCATGTGGGCATTTATTGCTATAAATTTCCGTCTAGACACTGCTTTAAATGTGTCCCATAGAATCTGGTACGTTGTGTCTTCATTCTTGTTGGTTTCAAAGAACATTTTTATTTCTGCCTTCATTTCATTGTTTATTCATAATTCAGGAGCAAGTTGTTCAGTTTCCATGTGATTGTGCGGTTTTGAGTGATTTTTTTAATCCTGAGTTCTAATTTGATTGTGCTGTGGTCTGAGAGACTGTTTGTTATGATTTCTGTTCTTCTGCATTTGCTGAGGAGTGGTCCAATTATATCGTCAATTTTGGAGTAAGTGCAATGTGGTGCTGAGAAGAATGTATATTCTGTGGATTTGGGGTGGAGTGTCCTGTAAATGTCTATTAGGTCCGCTTGGTCCAAATATGCATTCAAGTCCTGGATATCCTTGTTGACTTTCTGTCTCGTTGATCTGTCCAGTATTGTCAGTGGAATGTTAAAGTCTCCCACTATTGTTGTTCATGAGTCTAAGTCTCTTTGTAGGTCTTTAAGAACTTGCTTTATGTATCTGGGTGCTCCTGCAATGGGTGCATATATATTTAGGATAGTTAGCTCTTCTTGTGGCATTGATCCTTTTACCATATGTAATGTCCTTCTTTGTCTCTTTTGATCTTTGTTGGTTTAAAGTCCATTTTATCCGAGACTTGGATTGCTACCCCTGCATTTTTTTGCTCTCCATTTGCTTCATAAATCTTCTTCCATCCCTTTATTTTGAGTCTCTGTGAGTCTTTGCATGTGAGATGGGTCTCCTGAATAGAGTACACCAATGGGTCTTGTACATCACTCTTAGAAATTGTCTGAGAAGTTATTTGATTATTTAGAAAAATTTAGACATATTAAGAAAAAACAAAAGTATAGAATCAAGTTATACTAGAGGAAAATATTGGTTTTTTTAGACCATGCAGATAAAACATTTTAGCATCAGACCACAAGTTAGAACTAGAGGGGAAAATTACAGGAGGGGGAGCTGATGTTTAAACATATTTAAACATATATACACACATACAAAGATTTAATAGCTTTTACCTTGGAACTCTTGCCATGAGACAGCATCACAAAAATCACTGACCTATAAAAGATAGCTAGATCCAAATTATTTTTGGTAAGTTTGGGACCTGTCAATAGGCAATTCAGTAAAGATTGTAGACAAAAATTTTGGCTAAAGTGGTTTTTATGGCAGTTTGATTTAAAAAAACCTTTTTCACCCTTCTATTTTTGTTTTAAATGAGTGTTTTACTATAAACAGTGAATTTTATCACAATACCAGGAGTTTAATATCAGCTAACCACCAGCGGATGGCACTCATGAGTGGTTGTTGCTCTGCCTGGTAGTGTAACTCTGCCAGGTAGCAGCCCTGCTGCACTGCTACAGACAATTGCTCCATCCGTTGGAAACCAGGCAGGATAGACCACCTGAGGCACACAGCCCCATGTTGGGCTCCATAGTTTTAACCAAACCCAGGTTCAGCTGCTTGCCATTCAAAAGACAAACATGAGAGACAAGAGTTGGTGAAAGGAAAAGCAGATTTTTTAAGAGAGCCAGCAAACCAAGAAGATGGCAGACTAGCGTCCTAAAGTACCATCTCAAGTCAGTACAAACTTGAGGCTCTTTTTATGTTAAGGGCGGGGGGAAGAAGAGAGAGTGCAATAAAGAGATAACTGATTACCACAATCTGAGTGCCAGCAAGGGTCTGAGGAGGTTGGGAACTTTTTTGTCTTTGGTCAGGTCACCACGTTTTTATAAGTTTTTCACAAAACATAGTTGTTAACATAGGTTGTTGTTTTATATCCCAGAGTTAGTTTTTTATAACTACAGGATTGTTATTTTTATATATTATCTTAGTACTCCAAAATTACCTTAGCCTACATATAAAATGGGTTAAAGGCCCCTTACACAAAAATAGTTATATTAATTCTTTTGCTATTTCACTATTACATGATCTCCTGCCTTACTCTTATAAGAACCCTTCTGCACATTGGGCTCACCCAGATAATTCAGGATAATCTCCCCATCTCAATATTTTTTCACTCAATCACATGTGCAAAGTGCCTTTTGCCATGTAAGGTAACATTCACAGTTTCCAGGCATCAGGACATACACACTTTTGGGAGACATTATCATGCCTATTGCATCATTCTTCCCAGTGTTGTATGATTGCAGAGGAATATAGTGAAAGGGCTGCTTCCTGTTCAGAGGCCAAGGTAAAGTGTGTCCCTCTGAACACATACATGGATGTCATGATAGTCCCCAGTGACAGGATTCAACTTCAGCTCCACACACCCTCAACGTAACACTGGTGGCTAAATCTCCCAAGTTTGTGGTCCTCCCTGACGTACATACCCATGAGAGGTGCACTTATTTCTTTACCATCTTTCTTTACCCTGAAACAAAGGTATTTGCAATGCTCAGGCTGCAGGGCTCTGCTGAGTAAGGGGTGCTAGAGGTCATACTTCTGGTCACAGGGGTTCTGCCTACTCCCATTCATAAAATACCACAAAGAAATATGGTTTGGTACAAAAGTTATGAACAAGTAACAGGTGTACACTTTCCAATTTAGAGGATAAACTCTTTATACATTCTGTGCTACCTCCCTGGAACAGAGCACATCTATTTGACTTTTTTTTTTTTTAGATAAATAAATGACTTAATCCTTTCTCTTTAAGAGCATAGTGTCTAAAGTAGAAATGGAGGTTTTTCCGTATGTTAACCATGCATGAAAAGACATGACCAAAGCTTAGTGAAGTTACATTTCAGTGTGTTTTAAAGAACAAGTTGAAGACTGATCACCCAAGAGTGTGGGCATAAGGACACAATACAAGGTCGCAAAAGGGCTAAGGTTGTTCAGGAGATTGAAGTAAGTCCAGTGATGAGAAAACATAGGTCATGGGGGAGAAGAAAACAGATGCCCATCAAGGACCAGATTCTCTCTTCCTTGAGGCTTTCTTTGGAATAGTTCATAGATCACATTTCTGCACACTGGAAAAATCATGCCATCTCTTTAATATCTCAAAATTATTCCAAGGAACTTATTCCTTGCTCAAACTTGACAAAAGTCTGTAAACTGAGTGGCCTCTCTGTCCCTGAGCTCCACGCCAAGGCCTCTGCTTGTGGCTCAGGCCTCAGGCATCTCTGATGAGCCAATTCAAAGCAGCTCTTGGCTAAAAAAGTCTCCCAGGTTCGTGGTCCTCCCTGACGTCCATCCCCACCAGAGGTGCACTTATTTCTTTACCATCTTTCATTACCCTGAAACAAAGGTATTTGCAATGCTCAGGGTCCCATGGTTTTTACTTCTCTCACTTAAATTAAAACAGTAATAAATTCCCATTATATGTCTCCTTGACTCTCTCAGACAACAATCTTTTTTAAAAAAAGGACTGACTATTCTAAGTATTAGAAATGACACAGCACACTTTTGTTTTAAGCAGCTGTACAGTCCTCCCAGTAAGATGTCCTTGGAGAATATGAAAGAGCTTCATCTGGAGGAAAATTATCTACACCCAGAAACTAAAGAAGTGAATGGAATCCTCATGGCCAAAATGATTAGTGATAATTGGGACAAAATCTGGAATTTCCAAGCAAAACCTGATGATCTCCTCATTGCAACCTACGCAAAAGCAGGTGGGTATGAGAAAATGGCAGGAAAGCCAAATTTAGGCAGAGCTCTGACACCTGGAGTGGGACTCCCACTTTAAAAATGCAGGTTTTCACCAGTGCTGGCCCTGGAAAAAAATGAAAACTAGACTTGCTTATGTTCTTTAATCTCCTATGACCTAAGATCTTCCTTATTTGGTCCCTGTAAAAGAGATAGCCAGAATCCCAAATCCCCAAAGGACTGAAGGAATTATGAAGAGCACAGAAGTTCTTACAGTAAACTTGCCAGCCAGCCAGTCCTTGCTCCCATCTGCTAAGCCCTCCTGGAATTAACCACAGTCCTTGCCCCTAAGAAGCTCCTCCCAGTGGAGGAGACAGATGTGGAACTAAATGCTTTCACCCCCCTATAAAAGTACTGATAGAGTTGGGCCAAAACCTATGTGAGTATGATGGGGTGGCATTTACCAGACTCTTATGAAAGGAAGAGGAGTTTGTGGAAAAAGCAAGAGTCAGAAATAGCAAAGTGTTCTAGGCTTCTGCAGGGTAGAGGAATAGGGAACATCACCACCAGCAAGACTGTGATGATGACTAATAATCCCCATGTTATCTGAATATATAATTTCAGACAGTGTGACTAAGTAAAGAACTTTAATCAATTTGGGAAAGTCTCTCAGTGGCCACTTGACTCAATAGGAAGAACACTAGATATCCATAACCAGAAAGATTTCAGGAAAGGGCCCCTTCACCACAGTTCTTGGAAATGTGTTTCTGTCCGCTCTTCGGCTCCAAATTCCCCTCCTTAGCTTCACTCCCTTCTTATTAACTCAACATTGGTTGGCCAGGGCTTTCTTAATAAACATAGGTAGGGACTTACTATTAGTAGGTATCAGTTTCTCTAGAATCTCCTTTCAGTTTGATTTGCACTGGACACCTTCTCTTGCCCAGATGTGAAGGTAAACCTGTAACACCTCAGGGCAGAAATTTTGTATCGGCTTACATGGGAAATTATGCAGTTGACCCCAAGGCCCTCCATCTCAAGGCCTCAGTACTTCCCCAGTCTTACTTCCCCATGTCTCCCAGCACCTCTCAACTTCCTGAGAGCCCTCTTTCCTTCCCAGCGTGGAATATGCATGCCTTTGTCTTTGCTCCTGAGGCTCCCCGCCTAGGACGCCATGCCTCCTTAGTGAAGATTGACATTTTATTCCCACTTCAGCTCTTCATTTCAGAGCTACCATCCCCCTTCTCCACTGAGCTCTACTGATGCCTTCTGCAGTGAGTCCACCCTCCTCTGAACTCCTAGAGCACTTTACATATCTTTACGGCCCTTCATGGAAGTTTCTCTTTCAGTTATCTGCATATGTCTCATGTTTCAGTGAGTGTCAAGTTTGGCTACAAGCTACAGAGACATCAAAAGTAGTAAGAAGAAAATGGATATTTAGTGGACAATTAGCTGTCTCTGCTGCAGTACACCTTTTTGCCTACACACATGTCCGTTTACTGCCCTCTTCTGTATCAGTTAAGATTCTATTTGACTACAAGTGTTAGAAAACCCAAAATAACACAAAAGGAAAAGCAGTCAGGAGGCTGGTATCCTGGGGCTGAAACAGTGGCTGCCTTGGTCATCAGCCACCCTGGTTCTTGCTTTCTGCTCCACGATCCTCAGGTCTGGCTTGTGATTTTATGGTCCAGTATGATTGCTGGGCCTCCAACCACCATACGCACATTCCAAATACTAGCAAGGAGATAGGAAGGAAGGAATAAGGTCATGTTCTTTCCTTTCATGACAGGTCCCAGAATTTACTGGCATGGCCACATTTATCTGTAAGAAATAGTAGAAAATATAACCTTTGAGCCAAATAGCTATATCCCAAGGTAAAAATTTAGAATCTATTAATTTGAAAAGAGAAGGGACGAATGCATAGTAGCTATGGCAAGAAGCAATCTCTGTCACATCTTATCTCCCCCCAAAACATTGTAAGTTTGTTAGAGCAGATACAATGGCTAATTCATCTTTATATCTCCCTACTTTTATTTGCTTCAATATTCATCCATGCAGTTACATTCATTAGGTACAAAGCCCTATGGTATAACTAGGAACAAAGGGGAAAAAAAAGAATGAGTCCCTACCTCCAAAGAGCTCTTAGCATGGCAAGGAAGCCAATATGTAAGCAGACCATGATAATCAATGAGCGCAGATGGAGGCTGGTGCTCAGAGGAGAGGCCTCACACACTCTAGATGGCATGTAGAAGCCCGGCTCACCTTGGGGGTCATGCAGAAGACAGGGCAGTTGAGCTGATCCTACTCAACACTCAGCAATTGGAAGATTAACTAAACACACGAGGAAGCATGAAAATAGAATTAAATTGTGCCACAAGTGGGTGAAGATGAGAATAACTAATCCTCCTAGGCACAACCTGGACACAGGAGATTGTGGACATGATCCAAAATGATGGGGATGTGCAGAAGTGCCAGAGGGCCAACACCTTTGATCGCCATCCTTTCATTGAGTGGACACTGCCCCCACCTCTCAACTCAGGTAAGTTTGCCCAAGTGAGGCCTGCGGGGTTGGAACCACTATACTGGGTCAGTTTTCACCTGAGAGGAAAATCATTTCTGCAGTTAGCCCTTCAGAAACTATGTCCATAAGGAACTGGGAAGGAGTTTGAAGGAGGTTCAGGTCTAAACACCTGGGGAGAAAAGTACTGCCATAAATGATGACACTTTACGTCAAATATACTAAGAAATACAAGACGTAGACTGCACCCTTGAAGATTTTGTAATCATGCTGGGAATAAAGGACGTGTTTTTATAAAGCCAATAGTAATAGTAGTTTTCACAGTAGGAGACAAACCTTTGGTAAGAAGGCGTAGACGTTAAAATCACACAGTCCAGTTTCAAATGCTGGTGTGGATTTTTTATGTGGGTACCTTGAGCAAGTCATTAAGCATCGCAAAGGCTAATTTTTCATTTGTAAAATAATAATACCTAATATTTATTGAAACCATATTGTTGATTGGGCCAATTACTTCAGCAACATTTATTGAAAAATATTTTTTAACCTTTCCTCCCATTGAATTGTCTTGACACTTTTGCCAAAATTAATCAAGTGTTTATGTATGGGTATATTTCTTGATTTTCTATTATACTTCTGTCATTGATGTATCAATCTTTATGCCAATATTACATGGTCTTATAATAATTCCTATAGTTTGGTAATAAGTTTTGAAATGAAGTAAAAATAAGCCCTCCTAATTTCTTTCTCTCTCTCTCTCATTTTTTTCTTTAGTTATTCTAGAATCTTTGCATCTTCATATAAATACTGTAATCAAGTTGTCAGTTCCTACCAAAACAAACAAGCAAACAAAGAAACAAAAGTCTCCTCATATTTTGGTTGGGATTACATTAAATCTAGTCTCCAATTATTTTGAACATTTTAAATTTTACTCAGTAATGATTTACAGCTTTCATTATGTCTGTCACATCTTTAGTCAAATTTAATCATAAGTATTGTTTCATTATTTTATTAAAATATTATATTTTGATATTGCTATATTTTAATGTTTATTTATATGTTGCAGATATGTATTGATTTTTTGTTTGCCCTTGTATCTTGCAACTTGGCTTATTAATTCTAGATTTTTTGTACTTTTCTATTGGATATTTGATTTTCTACACAGACAATCATGTCTTCTTTGAAGGAAGATAATTTTACTTCTTACTTTCTAGGCTTGATTTCTATTATTTCTTTTTCTTGCCTTATTTCACTATCATCTGGAGCCTCCAGTGTAGTATTGAATAGAAATAATAAGACAAAACATTCTTGCCTTGTCCCTGATCTTAGTGGAAAAGCATCCATTCTTTCACCATCAAGCATAATGCTAGATGCAGATTTTTTTAGATGGCATTTATCGGACTGAAGAAGTTTCTTTTTATTACTTGTTTTCTCAGAGTTTTTAATAATAAACCGCTGTTGGATTTAGTCAAATGTTTTTTGAATTGGGAATTCAATTCATTTATTTTAATTCATTCTTTGTTTAGGGCTATCAATTTTTATCTCATCATCGTGTTAAATGTATTTGTTTTTAATATGTTGTGTTTTTGTTACATTTAATTTCACTAAATTTTTCAGAATTTTTGAAACTTTATGCCAGAACTGTTTAGTAGAAGTTTTTAATTTCCCGATGAAAGTGCTTCTTTGATTTTTGCCTTTGTGTTTGATTTCTAGTTTTATTGTACTGTGATAAGAGACTTGTTTGTAAAATGCCAACGCTATGAAATCTACTGATGTTTTATTTGTGCCTTAATATATAGTTATTTTGTGAATTTTCTGTTTGCTTGAGAAGAAAACATATTCTCTATTACCCAAAATATCTAATATATTATGTTGTTTACTTTGTATCTTCTCTTTTTCCAGTTGACTTATTTTGCACTGAAAGTTAAAATATCCTATGAGTAATGTGTTCTGTCTGCATCTACTGTGATTTCTGTTTTATATAAGTGGTTACTTGATTATGTGGTACACAGATATCCATGATTACTATATTTTATTAATATAATGGAATCTTTCACATTATAAAGTTTCTTGTGTCATACATATTTGGGGTTGAATCCTAATTCATCTAATAGCATCACAATCCTTGCTTTCTTTTTTAATTTTTAACATTTGTGGGTTCATAGTAAGTGTATATATTTATGGGGCACGTGAGATGTCTTAATACAGGCATACAATGCATAATAATCACATCATGGAGAATGGGGTATGCATCCCCTCAAGCATTTATCCTTTGTGTTAATAAACAATCCAACTGTACTGTTTTAGTTATTTTAAATTTACAATTAAATTATCATTGACTATAGTTACGCTGTTGTGATAACAAATAATAGGTCTTATTAATTCTTTCTAACTAATTTTTTGTACCCATTAACCATCCCCACATCCCCCACACACACCCACACTACCATTCCCAGCCTCTGGTAACCATCCTTGTATTCTCTATCTCCATGAGTTCAATTGTTTTGATTTTTAGATTCCACAAATAAGTGAGAACATGCAATGTTTGTCTTTTTGTGCCTGGTTTATTTCACTTAACATAATGATCTCCAGTTCCATCCTTGTTGTTGCAAATAACAGGAACTTATTTTTTTATGGCTGAATAATACTCCCTTTAAGACAACAGATTCCCTTCTGGCCAGTGTGTCTATCCCTTCATCTGTTGATGGACACTTAGGTTGCTTCTAAATCTTGGCTATTGTGAACAGTGCTACAACAAACATGAGATTGCAAATATCTCTTTGGTATACTGATTTCCTTTCTTTTGGGTATATACCCAGCAATGGGATTGCTGGATCCTATGGCAGCTCTATATTTAGCTTTTTGAGGACTCTCTAAAATGTTCTCTATAATGGTTGTACTAATTTACATTGCCAACAACAGTGTACAAAAGTTCCCTTTTCTCTGCATTCTCACCAGCATTGGTCATCACCTGCCTTTTAGATATAAGCCATTTTTACTAGGATGAGATGATATCTTATTATAGTTTTGATTTGTATTTCTCTGATGATCAGTGATGTCCCATACCTTTTCATATGCCTGTTTGCCATTTGTATGTCTTCTTTCAAGAAATGCCTATCCAAATCCTTTACCCATTTTTTATTGGATTATTGGACTTTTTCCCACACAGTTGTTTAAGCTGTTTATATATTATGGTTATTAATGCCTTGTCAAATGGGTGGCTTGCAAATACATTCTCCCATTCTGTGGATTGTCTCTTCACTTTGTTGATTGTATCCTTTGCTGTGCAGGAGCTTTTTAACTTGATGTGATCCCATTCATCCATTTCTGCTTTTGTTGCCTGTGCTTGTAGGGTATTACTCAAGATATTTTGCCCAGACCAATGTCCTGAAGAGTTTTCCTAATGTTTTCTTGTAGTAGTGTCATAGTTGAGGTCTTATGTTTAAGTATTTAATTCATTCTGATTTGATTTTTGTATATGGTGAGAGGTAGACGTCTAGTTTCATTTTTCTGCCTACTGATATCCAGTTTTCTCAAGCACCATTTTTTGAAGAGACTGTCTTTTCCATAGTGTATGGTCTTGGCACCTTTGTCAAAAATGGTTCACTGTAAGTGTGTGGATTTGTTTCTGGGTTCTCTATACCATTCCATTGATCTATGTGTCTGTTTTTATGCCAGTATCATGGTGCTTTGGTTATTGTAGCTCTGTAGTGTAATTTCAAGTCAAGTAATGTGATTCCTCCAGTTTTGTTCGTTTTGGTTAGGATAACCTTGTCTATTCTGGGTCTTTTGTGGTTCCATGTAAAGTTTAGGATTGTTTATTCTATTTCTATGAAAGAAGGTCATCAGTATTTTGTTAGAGATTACAACGAATATATAGATTGCTTTGGGTAGTATGATCATTTTAACAATATTAATTCTTCCAATCCATGGACATGGAATATCTTTCCCTTTTTTTTTGGTGTCTTCTTCAATTTCTTTCACCAGTGTTTTATAATTTTCATTATAAAGATCTTTCAGTTCTTTGATAATTCCTAGGTATTTAATTTTATTTGTAGTTATTATAATCAGGAGTACTTTAAAATTTTCTTTTTCAGATCATTCACTATTGTTATATAGAAATGCTACTTATTTTTGTATGGTTTGTTTTGTATCCTGCTGTGTTACCAAAGTTTTTTTATCAGCTCTAATAGTTTTTCTGTGGAGTGTTTAGGTTTGTCCAAATATAAGATTATATCATCTGCAAACAAGGATAAGTTAACGTCTTCCTTTCCAATTTGGTTGCTCTTTATTTCCTTCTCTTCTCTGATTGCTTTAGCTAAGACTTCAGTACTGTATTGAATAACTGTGGTGACAGTAGGCATTCTTGTCATGTTCCAAATTTTAGAGCAAAGGCTTTCAGTTTTTCCCCACTCAGTATGATACTAGCTGTGAGTCTATCATATATGGCTTTTATTACATTGAGGTATGTTTCCTCTATACCCAGTTTTTTTAAGGGTTTTTATCATGAGTTTCCACACGCTCCAGAGGTGCCATCTGGTCAAAAACCTTAGAAGTCTACCTGATATTCTATTGTACAGTGACTATGCTGGCACTCAAACCACAATATGTAGTCCTTCCCTCTCTTTCTTCCCCTTTCCAAAGGCAGAGGAGCCTCATCCCATGGCCACCACCACCACAGGCCCATAGGGAATACTGCCAGACTACCACTGATGTTTCCTTAAGGCCCAAGGGCTCTTCAGTCAGCTGGTGGTGAATGTTGCCTGGCCTGGGATACACCCTTCAGGGAAGTGGGCTCCCCTCTGCCCCAGGGAAAGTCCAGAAATGTCATCCAAGAGCCAAGTTCTGGAAGCCAGCATGCCTAAAGGTCTCATTCAAGGCCCTCAACATAGTACCTGAAAATTGCTGCAGGTTATTTGTGGCCCAGAGACTTTCCAGTTAGCAGGAAATGAATGCTGCCAGGACTCATTCTTAAAACATCCTTCCCTTTAAGGTAGCAGACTCTCTTCTGGCCCAACGTGTGTCTAGAAATGTCTGGGAGCTAGGTCCTGGAAGGGAAGCCTTAAAACTCTGACCTGTGCCCTATCCTGCTGTGACTAAGCTGGTATCCAAGATGCAAGACTCTACCTCACTCTTCCCTCTTCTCTCCTCAAGTGGAAATAACAGATCCCTCTTGGGCCTATGAGCTTTGCAGTCTGGAAATAGGGGAGGAATGATGCCAGCACTCCCTTAGCTACACTGGCTGGTATCTCAATAGGTCACGTGCCCCCACCAGTCTGTTATCCCTGGGTTCAGTTCAGACTAGGACTCTCCTAGGAGTGGCAGTCCTTGTGGCCTAGAATGCCTTTTCAGTTTATTTACAGCCCCAAAGCACTTTAGTCCTCAGTGGCAAGGCTTGCAGGAACTCAAATTCTGACCATGGGAATCAGTGATTCCCCTCTGGTTAGGGCTGGTTTAAATGCTCCCTCCGTGGGCAGGCGCCGGCTGAGTTCTGTCTGCTATAAGAAGACAGTACTGAGTTCAATGCCTCACAATTGCTGTGCGCTCCCTATCCCAGTGCACAGAAATGCTCTCAGCACCACACCGCCACTTCATAGGGGCGAAGCAGGGGCTGTTATTGGCAATTCAAGTCATTTTATTTAACCTCTTCAGTGCCTCTTTCAGGGTTACAAAGTTAAAACCAATTACTATGACTGTTCATCTGATTTTTGGTTCTTATGAAGGTGCTTCTTTTGTGTAGATAGTTAAGTTGATGGTCGTTGGATGCAGTGGGGGCAAAGGGGTAGAGTGATCAGTGGAGCCTTCTATTCATCATCTTGCTCTCCACAATCTTTGCTTTCTTATAGTTTTCATTGTGTGTTATATGTTTATCCATTCTTTTATTTTTATCTTATATTAATTATTATGTTTTAGGGTATTCCCTTGAACAATGCATATAGTTGGCTTCTCTTTTATGAGCCAATTTGAAAAATATTAATACGTTATTCAAGCCACTCACATTTATTGATATGACTGATGTTTGGTCGCAATCATGTCATATCATCATTTGTTCAAATTACTGTGGTAATAAGTAATATTTACTGTGTTTCTTTCCCTATTTAGTGTATCCTTTTCATTTTCCTTTTTGTTAACAAAAAAAGTGGGAGGTTGTTTGTTTTGGTGATGTGCTTGGTATTTAGGAAAGTTTGTATTTTTTTTTCCTAGTGGTTACTTGTGTATTATTACCATTTACAAAACCTTAATTCCTGTTTTCTCTTACTTAATATTTTACTATCTGATCTGCTGGTTTGAAAGGATCTGTGACTCCCCCTATTAATTATACAATAGCAAATAATCATATTCCAAATATTAAGTTGTATTACTACTTTATGGGAACCTATACAGTTTACACATTATTCTTTTACTCACAATCTACCCTCATTAATTTAATTGTAATATTATATAATGTGAAATATTCACCATCGATCCTTTTTGCAAAGATTTCCAAGTCATTTCTTGATTGAATGGAACTCATTCTACCTAATTGATCAGGAAAGCCACATCTGTACTATATTCCCTAGTCCTTGCACATTTAAACCTTTTTTTGTCTATCCTTGATACTTGAAGCACAGCCTGCTTGGAGATAACATCTCTTGTTCACATCTTCTGTCCTTAATTTCTTTAAAATGCTGATCAATAGATTCCTTGCTTTTTATGATGTTTTCAAGAGTTTGATGCCAGTTTGGTTCTATTGACCTTAAGGATTATTTCATATTTTGCATGAGGCATGAATTTTTTCTATCAAAAACTATAATAATTTTACCATATGTTTCAAAATTGATCATTATGAATCAACTTTCCCTGATGCCCTATTGTTAACATATAAATTCCAATCTTTTTCTCCAGAAAACTGTTTTAGATGACAAGTTTAAATACTAGTTTTATTCCACTGTTTTCATTTTCTTCTTAGGAACTCCAGCTTCTACTAAGGTTAGACCTTCTTTACCTGTCTTCAATGTCAGCCACTTGCTCTCTGATCCTTTTTACTTCGTTCTTTTCCTTGTGTCATTGTCTTAATTGTTTTAATGCTTTTCTTCAATAGCAATTATTTTCATTTTATTCTATTTCCCATTATCATTTTTATAATTTCATTTTTAATTCTAATTTACCATTTTCTTCTACTTCTTTGTTGAATTCAATCAAATCTTTTCCACTTTCTTTTTTTGTCCATATCTGTTTTTACTTTTTATACTTCTGATTTCAGATTTTATTTTCATATTCCCAAATGTTTGTTTCAAGATATTTAATTTAGTTTAAAATGTTGCATTTTCATTTTCAGCTTTGTAGTTGATTTTGTGGGGATTTGATTTGATTTTTTTGATTTGACTCTTTGACCTTTATAACAGCTTTGTGTCAATGAAATCTTTTTTTTTATTATTTACTTCATGAACATAGTTTCTAGTTTGAAAACTGAAAACGTCTTCTTCTGTCAGTTCTGCCTTATTCTGTGCAGTTTTGTTTACAAGTACTTAGTACAGGTTAGTTGGGAGGAGAAGAAATTGGCATCCTTTTACTTTTTCTCTTTTATGCAGAATTGTTAATTTTCTCTCTCTTGCTTCCTTCTATCCCTTTACTGCTGTGCCTCCAAGGAGAACCTCCCTTTCCTTACATATCTCATTCTCCATCAGAAGCTATCTTCTCCATAGCTGACACTTATGCTTTATTTGCAAGCCCCTTCTCTGAGGTTGGTGCTGCATGTGACTACATCCAGCCTATATTCAGCATTTTAGCAGTCAGCATTGGACTTTCTATTTCCAGGAATGACTTTGTCTGTGCTTTATTTAAGTCTTTCTTGTCTCTCTACTGTTTTTCACAAAGCTTCTCCTCCTTGGCTCTCCACACTCACAGACTGACTGATTTCTAATCCTGGCTTTCACATTTACTAACTTGGAAAAATAACTTGATCACTATAAGGCAGTTTTTGAACTAAAAATATTTCCCAGCACAATGCTTGCACATGCCTTATTTTTTGTGGTTCATGGCCTTGAAAGTAAAAGTTGCAAGAAAATTTTGCATTCTTTAGATAGAGCTACTGGGGCTATACAGCTGTTCTAATCAACCATCTTCATCTGCCCACACAAGCACACACCAATGCCCAACAAGTAAGGGCAGTAATGTGCTTCCATAGTTTTCAATATTTCATCAGTGCTTTCCTCTAACAGAATGAGCAGTAAAGCTGTCATCAGAAAGGAAACATAGGCATAAAAATTATTATTTTAGACAGAGAGCTGACTATTGGGTCAATCTGATTTCAAATGATTGGCACAGCAGTAATACCGAATCTATGCAGCTGATGAGAAATGTCTGGCTGATGGTGTGGCCTTGTTTCCCAGGTCTGGATCTGGCTAACAAAACGCCTTCTCCTAGAACTCTGAAGACTCATCTGCCTGTTCAGATGCTACCACCTTCCTTCTAGAAAGAAAATTCAAAGGTAAGAAGAGCCAACTCTTCAAACCCAATTTGATCAGCATGGCCTAAAAATGTCTCTAAGTAGAAACAGTAAAAGACACTAAAAGAAAGCCAGTGAAGCCATAGGGCAGATGGTGGCATTACTCCACATTTCCACATACTCCATTATGGATTCATCTTCCTTCAAAATATTATTTTGGGGTACATATTGGGAAATTTTCAGACAAAATTATTTTGACTGTTTGCCATCTAAGCCACATTCAAAGGAGGTGATCAATGAAACAAGCAGGTATTTCCTGAGGAAGAGTGATCTCTTAGATTGTGTCCTCTAAGGAACCAGCAGAAAGAAAACTATTTGGAGGAAAACCTGTGAAAAGCGGAGTAAGACAAGTAAGTATGGAGAGCAATAAGATCATGATGCAAGTCTGACCCCTATGAAGGAGAGGCAAGGAAGGACAGTTGAAGACTCAAGACTACAGTGCAGCCATCAGCAAGGTTCAACCAAGCTGATGGGGAGTCCTCCAGCCAAAGTCAGCCATCAGAGAGTTCCATATCTCATAGACTGGACCTGCCTAGGCATGCCTGCTGTGTTTACTCATTAGCCAAGAGCAGCCATTTGGAAATGTGTTCTTGTAAAGAACATGGTAGTGGATTCAGAGTACTGCATTTGAGGCTATCCATCACTTACACTTTCCACATCCAGATATCTGAACAGCCCATGTTCATGGCCACCATCTGGCTGCCCTGATGAGATAATGTACACCTTGGTAACCAAAATCTGCTCCTCTTCCTTTCAGGATGAGAAGTATGATTTTGTCTTATTTTAGTTTGTTCCCCCTACCCCACCTTAAAAGATAACTGAGAGATCAACAGACTCTCAGAAAGCATATCTCATGAAGCAAGCTCCTAGGTACTGTTATACCTTTATTTCCTCCACTTTCAAAAAATATTTTTATTTTGACACTTCCTAATTCAGATCCTATAAATGCAGTGTATATTGAATGTACCAGTGTTTCCTTTTGATTTCTGCTTTATAAGTTAGTCTTAAATTAATGAAATGTATAATATAAACAAAATATTGACTTATAAATTCACAATAAAAAGTATAGCCATTCAGCAGAACCAAATGCTTGTATCAGCTGGACTAGCACGTCATCTCTTTGTGGGCAACCCACTTTGTAAACACAGTTATCTGAAGATTGCTGAGAGAGTCAGTTGATGTTAAAAAGTGTTTTTCAGCTAAGACAACTGCAGAGTCTTAACAACCTTCTAGATTGAATTTACCAAGAAAACCATAACAGTCAAATCTAACCAAGATACTCTCTCCTTGGTGCAGTGCTCAGGTACATGATGTGAGTAATTGCTTTTGACTTCCTCTTTCTTCTGAGCTTCCATGACTCACCAGCTCTTTATTCTGTCCATCTCCTATCTCCAAATAAGGTACAATACAATTGAATAGTTTTTCAAGTATCTGCTTGCTTTGCTTCCCTGATTTGCTGATTTGCTTCCCTGAGATCATGCCCAGGTCACCTGGATGTGTGAAAACTTCTTGGTTTATTCCCACAGATAAATATCTTCACTAATTTTATGTTCGTTTTATTCCTCAAGAACCAATATTTTTTCCAAATCTTGTAGACTCATTGTCAAAAGACACACTAACACTTGGTTAGTCATCACACTAACATCTTCTTTTTGTAAAATCAAGTCTTCTAAAACATCTCAGAGGTATTACTTCCATTTATCCATTTAGACTTAGTGTGAATTATTTGAGTAGGAAATGGCTGTAGGGAGCTTAGTCCAAGTTTTTCATTTTATGATGTTATGGTAGGCTGAAAAATTGTCACTCCAAGATAGCTACAACTAATCACCAGCACCTGAAAATATTACCATATTTTGCAAAATGGACTACACAGATGTGACTAAGTTAAGGATCTTGAGATGGGGAGATTATCTTGGATTGTCTTGGTCTTAAATATCAGCACAAGGGTATTTAAAAGATGGAAACAAGCATATCAAGGGAGGAAATAGGAGCTGTGACAACTGAAGCAAGAATTTGGAGTGATTCAAGGAAGGGGTCAAGAGCCAAGGAGTATAGCTGGCCTCTAGGTGCTAAAACAAGAAAATGAATTCTCCCAGACCCATTAAAGGAATCAGCCTTGCTGACACCTAGACTTTAGCCCAGTGAAATCTGGCCTTCAGAACAGTGAGAGAATAAATCTACATTGTTTTAAGCTATTTGTGGGAATTTGTTAAAGCAGCAATTGAAAATTAATACAGATGGAACAAAAGATTCTCAGAAATTGTATTTGACATTGGACCCCACACCTAATGTACATTTGAATATGTTCCCTGTTTAGCCTAGGACTTCCCATTTACATTTATGCCTAGAAGGCAATAACCAACATAAGCATTAAGGAATATTACACAAATTATATGTACATAATAATAAGACTTTATACTTGTATCATACATTTTGATACCATAAATGCTTTCATAAATGCTGGATAGAAATCCAGCAGCAAGAAACAAGGCAGAGAAACAGTCATGGTAGGACTGTGTTCATCTGAGTGAGGAAAGATGGAAAGCAAGAACCTAGGGCAATTCACTAAGAGTAAAATAGGGCTGGATGATTGGTTGTATTGGATACAGAAGTTCTGTAGTGAGTCACAAGGACAAAAATTCTTGAAAAACCACTGAGAATGGTTCCTCCCCAGCCCTGCAGAGAATCATACAGCAATGTAGGATGGGTTGGAAGCCACAGTAATGAGGGGAGAAAGGGGTCAGCAGGACAAGAAGCCAAGAGGGCAGCTCCTTCTCACCAGCCCACACACTGCCTATCCTATGAGAAGACCATCACACACAGCTCCAAGGATGGGCTTAACACTGCCCTCAAGGGTCCTTCAACCTCATCAGCAAATGAATGTAGAAGTGATCATTTATCAGTAAGGCTGAGATTCATATCATGGAAATTAAACCAAATGGCTAGCTGCTTTAGCTCCTCCCAGCCAAGAACCTAGTTAAGATTCCTTGCTTAGTGAAAGCCAAGCGGAACCTTCACACACTGAAAAATATACCACATGCTATCATCTGTATTTGTCCCGTCAAAATTCATATGTGAAATCTTAATCCCAAAAGTGATAATATTAGGAGGTAGGACCTTTGAGAGGAGATTAGGCCATGAGTGGGAAGCCCTCATGAATGGGATTCATGTCTTATAAAGCACGACTGTCTTAAGAGAGCAGATTGTCACCACATACCAAATCTGCCAGCAATTTTATCTTGGACTCTCTAGCCTATAGAACTGTGAGAAATAAGATTTTGTTGCTTATGAGCCACTCAGCCTGTGGTATTTTTTATAGAATCCTGGATGGATGAAGACAACATGGGTAGCCTCCTTAACTTCCAGAAATATCACAGTTAGGGTGAATGTAGTATGCACCATGTAGTATGCAAACCAGGACACTTGTATGAGAGAAAAGGGGTGCTCTTAATGATCATGCTAAGACCACAGCTATAAATTGGAACTGTGCCTAGACAAACTGAAAGGGATAGTCACCTTTGATCATAGAAAATGTATAAACATTCAATTATTCAAATAGGATAGTTCAAGATTCTACAAAGAGGCTTTCTAAGATTATGGTCCTCTGTACTGGATGATACTTTGCTGTCTTGCTTTCTCTCTGCTTCTCATCCCCCTTGCTGGCCAATTCCAGATTATCTATGTGGCTAGAAATGCCAAGGACTGTATGGTTTCCTACTACCATTTCTCAAGAATGAATAAAATGTTGCCTGACCCTGGTTCATGGGAAGAATACGTTGAGACATTCAAAGCTGGCAACGGTGAGTGGAAGAAAACTGTGAGTTCATATTTCCTTATTTATTCACCTACTGACAGCAGAAAGGAAGATAATTTTCACAGAATGGCTGTATCCATCAAGTTCTTGTAAGGAAGTAGATGGCACACTCAAACCAGGTCATCTGGGAAGACTCTAACAACAAGACTATTTACAAGGCTACGAGCAGAGTTTGAGGAAACTGACAAGGGCTAGTACAATATTCTGGGGAGAGTACCAGCAGGGAGCCAGATCTTTCCAGAGACACAAGAGGACCCCTTGACAGGAGCTAAAGCCTTTGGTGGGGGAAGCAGTGAACCACAGTGAGCCAACAGGAAAGGCATCAGGGAAATAAACACAATGTTCTCCTCTCCTTCTGCCTCTAAACGCCTTCCTCTGCCTCTTACTGACACAGTCCACCTGCAATCCTGAGGGCAAAGGAGCCCATCGACACAGTCCATGCAGGACACTGTGCAGGGCACCAAGCACAGAGGAAGAGGATGGAGAGTGGAGTTGGCAGAGACAACAGAAAATACCCAGCAAGCCTCTCTTTTTTCTGTTTACCATCAAAGAGAGTGAAGGTGCCCAAATATCCCAGTATTTATAAATTTTTCATAGTAAAAATCTTCTTTTTAAAATCAGCCTGTTCAGAAACAATATTTATTGCATAATATTGACCAATGCACTGTGTGATGATGCAAGGAAAATATAGGTGTTGAACACTTGGCCACAAGACAATCTTTCATGGAGTAATAAGTTGAAGGGTGGAAATATAAACCAAGGGATCCAGAATACTTTTTATCATCATCCTAATTTTAAAAAATCATCCCTGTCTTCTGCAAATGAGAATTCTCCCCACGGTCTTTGGTCTTCTGGTTGTATTTACTAAATGTCCCCTTTTATTTGAAACATACAGGTTTGTTTTACAAGTTTCATGGTGCATTGACATCTTATCTCTCTCCTTCCCCTCAGTGCTGTGGGGTTCCTGGTATGACCATGTAAAGGGATGGTGGGATGCAAAAGACCAGCACCGCATTCTCTACCTCTTCTACGAGGACATGAAGGAGGTGAGGGCAGTGCCATCTCCATCAGATCCTCCCACATCCTAGGATACATCAATCCGCATTTAGAACCCTAACGCATGGGCTTTCCTACAGAAGAGCCTTCAGTGCAAGTCCATGACACTTCGAAACTCAGTTTTATCCTCAAAGTTCTAACTACTTTTTTGGTATTCTAAATTTTCTTTGCTTTAATACAGTTTTCAAAAGATTCTTCTTCCACAGGAAATAGCACATGCTTTATAGTTGAATCAATCTGTTGGATCCTGACACTTATGAGCCAGATATCTTTATCTACAAAGTGATATCATGTCTACCTAATGAGATCATTTTAAAGATTTACACTATCACATTTGTAAAGTGTACATAGTTGTGTTCAAGAAATTTAGCTTCCTTCTCCCTCTTGCACACCTCAACCCCACATCATAAAGCAAAGTTTACTCCACATAAACACTGGTAGGATTTGTCCCATATATTGGGACAGTGGACTGATTTCTGAATTTCAAACCATGGTGTATGAGTGGCTGCACAAACTCACTCTCATGACCCAGTGTATCAGCATCCTAGAATTTAAAAAGTAGCATCTAAGATGTCCTTGGAAATTTAATCAAAAGCTATAGTTTTCTCTCTGTATCTCTTTGATCAAAAAGAGTCAAGAAATAAGGATTAATATTTCTGGGTAAACTTGAGATTCCTTTTATTCCTCCTCTTAGTGACCTTCTGTTAAGTTCATAGGTTATTTTTGCCATCTATTGTAGTCCAAATACTAGAGTTAGTCATACTATGCTTCACCACCAACATTGTTCCTCCTTCACACAACCTTCCCTGATCTCCCCCAGGAGATACCATTGCTCCTTCCCACCAAATCTCCTGGCACTCTGTACTACTCTGCAGGCAACATGTACTTTTTCAACCAGCAGTGTGGTTGTTTGTGTTTATGTTTAATTCCCTTCCTGCAAGATAAGCCTCCTGAGAGCAGGGACAGCCCTGACCTTTGTGTTGCTGCAGCATCTGAGACAGTACAGTGCTTTGCACTCAGAGTCACTTGAGAAATATTTTTGGAATATGTTTGAATTGATCCTTTAACTCATTTCTTTCAAAATACTGTCCAAATGAAACATCATCCCCAAGGGAAGACCCAACATGATGTGTTTGGTGTGACTGTTCCACACACAGGACCCAAAACGGGAAATTGAGAAGATACTGAAGTTCCTGGAGAAAGACATATCAGAGGAAGTTCTGAATAAAATCGTCTATCACACCTCCTTTGATGTAATGAAGCAAAACCCAATGGCCAACTATACCACTTTGCCCACCAGCATTATGGACCACTCCATCTCCCCTTTTATGAGGAAAGGTAGATAAGCTTTGTAGCCTAAGATGTCAAATGGAATAATAAATAAATAATCATGCTCGATTATTTATTATTTCCAGCAGCACCACTGTACATCTTTTGAGAGGCAAGCTGCCTGTTTCTACCCACTCTTGGTGGGGGTCCTAAGACTGCATGCTCACCTCTCCCTGTACTCCTGCAGCAATCAATGAGGTTTTGCCTTGTTTCAGGGATGCCTGGAGACTGGAAGAACTATTTCACTGTGGCCCAAAATGAAGAATTTGACAAAGACTACCAGAAGAAGATGGCAGGAAGCACCCTAACTTTTCGCACAGAGATCTGAGAGCAGTCAGGGAGTCTGCCCTGGACTGACTTACTAGATTTTTACCATTTGAGTTTCATGATCAAGGACACCTAAAGCAAAGACACCCTTCCTCCAGTCCGGAGCTGTTACATGCTAGCTATAGATCCTATGCCACTATGATAATACTTTATCAAAATGTAACCAAATCCTAGGTAGAGTTTTTAATTAAGATACATGATCCCGGAGAGAGATCCAAGATGGCCGATTAACAACAGCTCAGGATTGTAGCTCCCAGTGAAAGCGCAGAGAGCGAGTGGACGCCGCACTTTCAGACGAATTTTTGTTGCCCACAGACTAGGAGATTCCCGGCGGAGGAGC
>CAUYLG010043920.1:0-12007 GCA_963573385.1 Cacajao melanocephalus
GAGAGGGAGATGGAGGGGGGAGGGAGGGAGAGGGAGATGGAGGGGGGAGGGAGGGAGAGGGAGATGGAGGGGGGAGGGAGGGAGAGGGAGATGGAGGGGGCAGGGAGGGAGAGAGGGATTAAGGGGCAGGGAAATGCCCCATGAGGACCAGTAAAGGCTCTGGGAGAACTCGTGGACTCACAGCTGAAGAATGAGCCACCCCGCCTGGCCTGTTTTTCCCATTGCAAAGACAAGATGGCCGGGCAGGACGGCGTGTGCCTGTGATCCCAGCCCTTTGTGAGCTGAGGCAGGTGGATCGTGTGAACCCAGGAGTTAGAGACCAACCTGGGTAACATGGTGAGACCCCGTGTCTGAAAAAAGAAAGCGCTGTGTGTGGTGGCCACACCACAGTCCTGGCTACTTCAGGCTGGTGGGGGGATGGCTGGAGCCAGGAAGCTGAGGCTGCCGGGATCTGGGATCGTAACTGCACTCCGGCCTAGACCACAGAGTGAGACCCGTCTCAAAAGTAAAAAAGGAAGGATACAAGCCACGCAGGAGACCAGAATGAAATCAATTCCAGTCGAGGCCCTGCATCCGTGTTCCCTACTCCCGCTTTTCTGTGTTTCCAGAGTTTCTAGGAAACAGGCGTTGCTTTGTCACTAACACAGCATACAGGGAAGGGGCTGGAAGACGAGCTGCAGTCGGCGCTGGACGCTGCAGGCCGGAGAAGCGCACACAGCGGGCCGGGAGGGGCGACCCCAGCTCAGCCTGCAGCACAACCTCCCACCCTCCCTCGGCTGACCCCGGCACAGCTGCAGGTGTGCAGAGCTCAACAGCCCTGGGGCGCTTCGCCACCGTGAGCATTCCTGCCCACAGCACGGGGCGCACACGCAGCGGCTGGCCTCATCTGACAGGGGTATCCTGAGGCTCCGGGGCCGTTCAGGAAGAGCGCCCTTCAGGACGGGCTGGACTCCATGGCCTCCGGACCCACTCCCAGAGGTGAAAAGCAGCCACAGGAGCCAGAGCGCCAGCTGGCCTCCCAGTCCCCGGGGCTGGCACCAGAGCCCCTGCTGCCCTCCCACTGAGCTGGCTCCCGCGGCTCACCCGATCCTCTGCTGCTCCAGGACGTCCAGCCGCTCTGCCCTCTGGATGACCTGCAGGATGGCCTCCACCTCTGCAGGGCTGAGGTGCTGGTCCCTCCTCTGCTTCTCCGTCTGGTAGGTGTGCACAGACCACCCCGTGTGCAGCCTGGAGAGGGAACAGCACAGACGATGCTGAGGCCAAGGCAGCGCAAACCCCAGCAGCGACCCCCACATCCACCAGGCCCGAGACAGCCAGTGGGCAGAACCCACATCCACCAGGCCCATGAGCAGCCAGCAGGCAGCCCCCCACATCCACCAGGCCCATGAGCAGCCAGCGGGCAGTCCCCCACATCCACCAGGCCCATGAGCAGCCAGCGGGCAGCACCCCCACATCCACCAGGCCCATGAGCAGCCAGCGGGCAGCCCCCCACATCCACCAGGCCCATGAGCAGCCAGTGGGCAGCACCCCACATCCACCAGGCCCATGAGCAGCCAGCGGGCAGCACCCCACATCCACCAGGCCCATGAGCAGCCAGCGGGCAGCCCCCCACATCCACCAGGCCTGACAGCAGCCAGTGGGCACTCAGGTGCCGTGTGCTGGGCCGAGGCACGCAGGCCAGAGACAGGCTCCAAGCACCGGCCCTGCCATCTTCCTGCTCCTGGGCCTCGGCAAAGACGGCAGCAACTTAGCCAGGGAGGCTGAAGCACAGAACATGACCCTCACGCACACAGAAAAGACCAAGGTCACGGCACGTGAGGTGTCAAGGGAGGAGCATGAAAGACGGTCAAGAGAAGAAAAGGTGAGCTCTGAGGCCGTAAGGGAGGGAGACACAGCTTCCCAGGGGGCAGGAAAGCAGTGTGGTCAGGGCAGAGACACACCTGCCGACAGAACGTTTTGAGAACCGGCAGGTTCAGGGCAGGAGGGGAAAGTGAGTTTCACAAGAGGCAGTGTGGTGAGGGCGGGGTGAGGGCGGTGGTGAGGGCGGTGGTGAGGCGTGGTGAGGCGTGCTGAGGGCCACATGAGGCGTGGTGAGGGCGGTGGTGAGGCGTGGTGAGGGCGGTGGTGAGGGCGGTGGTGAGGCGTGGTGAGGCGTGGTGAGGACGGTGGTGAGGCGTGGTCAGGGCCACATGAGGCGTGGTGAGGGCAGGCAACCTCAAGCCGTGGGCTGGGAGGGGCCGGGAGGCTTAGGTGTCTCTGCTCCACTGGTCTCCAGGAGTGACCCCTCCTGAGACTGTAACTGGGGCGGGGGAAGCACTCACACACCTGTTTTTCTGGACAGGGAGAGAGAGGCAGCAGATCAACCCCCAAACCCCGTGCCCTGGGTGGATCCCAGCTTCCCTGAGACAGTCTGTGCCTGTGACGCTGCTGTGAGTGGGGAATGAATGAGACGGAAAGTCACTGACCCTGAAGAGCTACCGTATGGTGAGGAAGGCAGCTGCCACGTCAATGACAAACGCTTATTTAATTAACAGGTCTCAGCGCATTAGCAGGTACCAGCTGGGATGCCTGGTCTCCTGGTGCCAGGGACAGGCTGCTCAGTGAGACGTGTAGGTGGCGTCAGGAATTGGATACATGAGAGAATGACCCACAGGGAGGGGCTGGGGCTCTTGCAAGGCTTCCCTTCTTCAGGGACGCGTCAGAAGCTGAGTCCTGGAAGCAGGACCTAGGGCAGGAGGCTGAGACTTTCCTGGGGCCCCTGACACAAGACGGGCCCTAGGGTCTCTCGTCCTGCTGGGTCCTGGCTGTTGCAGCTACGGGTTCTCCGTGGCCCACCCGGTAGGAGTCTGGAGAGCAAATAAGCATCTCCCTGCTCTGTAAGGAGGGGCTGGGGGCTGACGACTATGAAAATGTAGGCTTTGGAGTCCACTGCTCCCATCCCTGCCCAGATGGGACACCTTGGATCAGGCTCTCACCCTTGGTTTTCTGACCTGTCTCTTTAAGGGATGCCATGAGGATTACATGAGGAGGGTAGGCAAGGTGCTTTCACTCAAATGCCCAATTGCCTACAAATGGCAGTTAACAGTGGTAAGTGTAATTATCACGGGTGAGGCGTCAGGCATGGCTTCGCAGAAGAGGCAGCGTGTGTGTGGGAAGGAGGCGGGTTCAGGTGGAGGAGATCGCACGCACAAAGGCAGGGTGTGGGGGGTAGGGTGCGGTGCCTCAGGGGTCCATACTTCTACACTGCCGGTTTTTCCAATAAATAAAAAACGCATTGCCCTAGACTGACACTATTCAAACCATCCTCACAGGGCTGGGGAAGGCAAATGATGGGGTAACAGGGCAGGGCTGGAAGGGAGGCAAGGCCTGCCTCTGCCTGGACCGCCTGTCTTGCTCCTACGAGCTGGACACGTTCAGGGGTTCAGGCCCCGAAAAGCAAAATCCCCTCCCCCACCTCACCTACTGCTTTGCTCCATCTGAGCATTTCAGAGGCTCAAGGGGTCAGTGGTGGGCCAGGACACAGTCATCTGGCCCCCAGGCCAGGGGAAAGGAGGTGGAAGCCAGGGCCCCAAAGTTTAGGGAATCCCCACTCCCTCCACCCTCCAGCTAACAGAGAGAAAGGAAGAGTCTCAGGAACACACAGAAGGGTGGGCACAGGCATCAGCTCCACCACCACCCGCCTGCCCCAACGGGCACAGGCGTCAGCTCCACCACCACCTGCCTGCCCCGACGGGCACAGGCGTCAGCTCTGCCACCACCCGCCTGTCCCGACGGGCACAGGCGTCAGCTCCGCCACCACCACCTGACCCTCACAGTCACCCCACGAGGCAGGCCCGGACCCTCATTCACCCCACGAGGCAGGTCCGGACCTTCACAGTCACCCCACGAGGCAGGTCTGGACCCTCACAGTCACCCCACGAGGCAAGCCCGGACCCTCAGTCACCCCACGAGGCAGGTCCGGACCCTCAGTCACCCCACGAGGCAGGCCCAGACCCTCCACTGAGCACACTGCCCCCATCCCGGCTGCAACGCCCCCTCCACACAGCCCAAGGAGGTGACCTGAGGCCACCTGATATTGATGAGCTGCAGCCTCCAGAAAGAACCTGCAGTCCCTGCACACCCGGGAGCCCCACCTGCCATTCCCTGACACATTCCCTGCACGGAGCCCTCATCTCCCAGCTCACCTGCCTCACCAGTTACTCCCTTGTGTTCTAGGCTGCGTGTTGTCTCCAGGCCTTTGCTCGTGCTGCACCCTTCACCTGGGGTACCTGTCTCCCTAAACTTCGGTCCACCTCTCACTCCTATTCCATTCATTCATTCATGTACATTTTGAGAGGGAGTCTCACTCTGTCACCCAGGCTGGCATGCAGTGATGCAATCTCAGCTCACCGTCGCCTCTGCCTCCTGGGTTCAAGTGATTCACCTGCCTCAGCCTCCCAAGTAGCTGGGATTACAGGTGCGCACCACCAGGCCCAGCTAATTTTTGAACTTTTAGTAGAGACGGGGTTTCACTATGTTAGCCAGGATGGTCTCAAACTGCTGACCTCAGGTGATCTGCCCGCCTCGGCCTCCCAAAGTGCTGCGGTTACAGGTGTGAGCCACCACACCTGGCCTGTTCTTTCTGAAGACTTTTTTACACATGACCTTCACCTGGAGGCTTTTCCTTGATCCCCTCTGAAACAGGTAAAGAATCCATTCTCAGAGTTCCTGGAAGGCCTGGGCATATGTCCTTCATCAGGCTTAAACATTACTGCAAGACAATAAGAAACCCTCCATCTCCCCAAAAGAATGTGAGTCTCTGGAGGACCAGGCTGTGCCCCAGGCCCCTGACTACCTCTCCATCTTCTTTTCACACCGTCCACACTTCACTCTGCACTCAGAATGCACTGACCTCCTGCCGGGGCCTCCACATGGCCTGCTCCTTCCGCCTCAGGGCCTTTGCACATGCCGCTCCCTCTGCCTCGGGGCCCTTGCGCATCCTGTTCCTTCCGCCTTGAGGCCTTTGCACATGCTGCTCCTTCTACCTCGGGGCCTTTGCACGTGCTGTTCCTTCTGCCTGAAAGTGCTTCCCTCCCACTCCCATCTAATATTCACCCACCTTCTGGATCTCAGTGTAGGCAGCACAGTCTCAGGGAAGCCCCTCCTCATCCCCAGACTAGGTTAGCACCTTCACCCCACGTCCCCACTGCCTGTTATCACCGTCAAAGCCACCTACCTGGGTAACTACTGGAGTAACGCTCACCTCTGCCCACCTGTGCTTTAAGACCAGGGACTATGTTGGTCCTTTCACTGCTGTGCAGTCAGTGCCTGGCATGGAGTGGCGGGTTTGAAAATGTCTGATGGCAGCTGGAGAACGGGGGGGAGCCCTGAGCTGCAGCCCAGACTTCCCCAAGGGCCCCACAGGGCACAGCTCCTGGCTCTGCAGCCGGAGATTCAGACACTGCTCCTGTCCAGAGACTGCCAGGCATTCTGAGGCAGTGTACTCTCTCCTCTAAAGGTGCTACAACAGCTTCTGGCTGCTGCTGAGCGAGACAAGGCCAGCGACAGCTTAAGAAAACCCTGGAGGGGTCAGGATCCTGCTGGGCCCTGGACGAGAACACAGGCAGCGGAGCTCTCCTTAGAAACCCTGACCCTGCCCAGGAGGACGCTTCATCTGCCTGGCATCAGAGCACAGAAAGGGAGAGGGGCCAACCTCATCCCCTGCAGGGCTGCACGAAGGAGCTGAGCCCTCCTGGCAAAGGGGACAAATTAACTGCGGTGCAAAGCCTCCTACAAGTCACGCATCACTCCACTCTTCCTGGGCGTTTCAGATTAATTTCTCTATCCGCCTTTGATGTCTCCACCCCATCCCCGGTAGGCTCATAACATCTAATTGCAAATTTTTTGAATCTGGTCCCATTTGGGAAATGCTGGCTCCCGTCATTGGCATGGGCTGACGGATGAAGGGGCCCTTTTGGACTTATCAATGCAGAGACCCCCCCAGCCCCTCAGAGGGACAGGGAGGGACTGGAAGGCAGGTGAGGCCCGAGAGCTCCCATCTCCAGTCATGGTGGACAATCTGTGGAGACGACCTACCCCACCCAGGGCTGAGAGGTCACTAGGCTGAGGGGCAGCAGGAAAACCAGGGCTGGGCGCGGTGGCTCATGCCTGTCATCCCAGCACTTTGGAAGGCCAAGGCAGGTGGATCATGAGGTCAGGAGTTCAAGACCTGGCCAAGATGGTGAAATCCTGTCTCTACTAAAAATACAAAAGTTAGCACATTGTGGTCGTGGGCGCCTGTAGTCCCAGCTACTCGGGTGGCTGAGGCAGGAGAATCGCTTGAACCCGGGAGGCAGAAGTTGCTGTGAGCCAAGATCATGCCACTGCACTCTAGCCTGGGCGAAAGAGCGAGACTCCATCTCAAAAAAAAAGAACAAAAAAGCCAGGACCCCTAAGGGAAGAAGCCAGAAGCCAGGAACTAGTGAGATTCTCAGGAGCGCATGGTGAAGACTCGGGAACATTGGGGCTGACTGGTGCTTCAGCCTGAGGGGCAGCGCTCCATTCATTCAACAGACCTCTGTCCTCCCATCTGACAGGGCCAAGCGCGTGGCTGTGGAGTGGGTATCCAGAGATCAAAGGCTCCCTGCCTGCCTTAAGGGGGTGGCAGTCCTAAGCCTCAGTGACAAGAGCGAATGAGGTGGTGTGGGTCAGGCCCTGCAGCCTGATGTGAGAGAAAGAACACAGGCCTAGCAGTCCGCTGGACCGAGGTGTGGGTCGCAGCCCTGCCACGCACAAGCTAAGTGACGTGGACAGGGAGCTCAGCCTAACCGTCCTCGTCTGGGAAATGGGGATCGATTCTGCAGGGCAGTCGAATGAGTGAACGGCCACGCCAAGTGTCCAGCTCAGAGCTGGGAGTGTGCCGTGTGTCTGGCAGGGACTTCTCTCCAGTCCTCTCTTTCTGGGCCCTTGGGAATGAATCTTGCTGCGGACAGGAGAGAAGCAGGGAGGCAGGGGGAGGGAGCCCTGGGGGCCCCAGAGGTACTCACTTGGCACGCAGGGCCAGCTGCCGATCGTTGGGGCAGACCCACTGATCATTCCCACTGCCAAAGATGGTGTCGGCCATGCTCGGGGCACCCGGCAGGGGGTGGGGAGTCACATCTGGGATGAGAAGAGGGAAAAGAAAGAGTGAGCATCACCGGCTGGGGTACGGACGGCAGACAGCATCTCTACGAACCCAGGCACGACACGCTTGGCCCTTCCACCCCCTCCACACACTCTCCCCACCAATGTCTGCACTCTCACTGTGAGAATCATCTCTCCGGCAAAGCACTGTTCCCTCAAGGCTCCTTTTCAGAAAGTACGTGGTTCTGGGAAGGGTGACCAGGTGGATCCTGTGGCTGAGTGACCAGAGTGAACGTGACTGGCAGGAACCAAAGCGTCAGTGTCAGAAATGGGAGAACAGACACATCCTTAGTAGTTTTCAACTCAGCTGGCCACGCCTGGAGGCCCCCTGCTCCCTGCCCCTCCCAGTACAGCAGGGGTCGCAGCAAGCACATCACCCAGCAGGAGGGCTGCCCGGGAAGCCCCACCCTGCTTGCAAACCTGGGGACCCGGCGCTCCTTCCCAGAGGTCCACACCAACGATCACAAAGCTCTCTAGCACAGGGAAGAGGCCAGCGGGCGGCAGCTGCAGCCACAATCACCAGCCGGCACTGTGCCGAGGGGGGCTGTCCACAGACACTGCCATGAGCATGGTGGCCTGAGGACCCCACAGGGAGGCGACCCTCCCCCGGACCCAACGGCTTCCCCTGTGCACCACCTGGCACAGCTGCTTTCTCCTCGCCTCCAAGGGCAGGATCCCCTTTGGGCCTCTGCTCCAAGGACGTGGCGCGTGCTTTCCGGAGGGAGTGTGCCGTGAGGCTGGGGTATCTCAGTGCCAGGGCAAGGACGAGGGGCTCTCCTGACTCATCCACACTCCCCCGGTCTAATCCTGCTAGACCAGTGCTTCTCAAACTCAGGACCGCTTTACACTCTTAAAAAACATCCAGGCTCAAAATCCGTTTGACACTTCCTCAAAACGTTGAACACAGGCTTGTCGTATGACCCAGAAACGCTACTCCTAAGCACACACACGAGAGAACCGAAAACACACATCCTCACCAAAGCCTGGACACAGATGTTCTTAGCAGCATGATTCATAACAGCCAAAAAGCAGAAACCACCAAAATACCCATCAACTGATAAGAATGTGCTGTATCCATACAATGGAATATGCATGAGCCGTAAAAAGGGATGACGTGCTTATACCAGCCGAAACGTGGATGAACCTCTAAAACGTGCTAAGAAAAGCCAGTCACGGAAGACCATGAACTGTGTGATTCCGTTTATAAATGACAGGCCCAGAATCACAAATCTAGAGGCAGAAAGTGGTAAGTGGTTGTTGGGGTTGCGGGAAGAGGGGAAGAGAATGCCCATGGGCTCAGGACTTCTTTTGGGCTGATAAAATGTCCTGGCATTAGATAGTGGTGACGGTTACACAATTCTGTGAATATACGAAAACCACTGAATTGTACCCTTTAAAAGTGTGAACGTTACGGTCTATGAATTACAACTTCAGCACGAATACAGACCATAGAAAAAAAAATGAATTACAACTCATTCATAGCCCAGACACGGTGATTCACACCTATAATCCCAGCACCTTGTGACGCCAAAGTGGGCAGATCACTTGAGCCCAGGAGTTTGAGACCAGCCTGGGCAAGGTGGTGAAACCCTGTCTCAACAGAAAGAACAAAAATTAGCTGAGCGTGGTTCATGCCTGTGGTCCCAGCTACTCCAGAAGCCGAGGCAGGAGATGCTCTCAGCCCAGGAGGTCGAGGCTGTGGTGAGCCACGACTGCGCCACTGCAATCCAGCCTGGGTAACAGAGCGATATTCTCTCTCAAAACAACAACAAAATGCTATAAAAAATTACTGAGACCAGTCATGGTGGCTCAGGCCTGTAATCCCAGCACTTTGGGAGGCCAAAGTGGGAGGATTGCTTGGGGTCCGGAGTTCAAGACCAGCCTGGCCAATGTGGTCAAACTCTGCCTCTATTAAAAATACAAAACAATTAGCCGGGCAGAGTGCTGGGTGCCTGTAATCCCAGTTGCTCAGGAGGCTGACGCAGGAGAATCGCTTGAACCTGGGAGGCGGAGGCTGCAGTGAGCTGAGATCGAACCACCGCACTCCAGCCTGGGCAACAACAGCTAGACTTGGTCCAAAAAAAAAAAAAAAGATTATTGAGGACTCCAAAGTATGTGGGCTATGACCATTGATAGTCATCATACTGAAATTAAAACTGAGAAAAATCTTTAAAATTTTGTTAATTCACCAAAAATAATACACCCATTAGATGATCACATAATTTGCATAGTTTATGAAAAACTACGCTTAAAAAACAATTAGACAGATGACATTGTTTTATATTTTTACAACTCTTTTAACGTTGGGCTTCACGACAGAATGGCTGGATATTCACATGTGACTTTTCATTCAGGGGTTTGTGATGGGTTGTTCGCGGAAGTAATCATCCAGACCCTCACAAACACGTATGATGGCTGAGGAAAGGAGGGTTTTTTACTTTCCAGGAAATTGTAAATATTTTTCTTTGATATTGCACCAACTCTACAGATGTTCATTTCCTAAACATTAGTTCCAGAACGGCATCTGAACCCACATCCGGGAACTTCTCTTTTTCTGTGTATTTGTGAGAGGGTGAAACAAGGGTGCTGCTCTTCTTATGAAAACACGTGTGACCCTGTGGTCTCCAGAGGGGCGCTGGGGGACCCCGAGAGGCCTGGGGCCAGCTTTGAGAACCGCCTTTCTAGGCCCGTGTCAGCCATTTCCATCATGACCAGCAGGGGCAGTGCACAGACCGCCAGCACCTGGCCGCCCGGGGGCTCAGGCCACCACCTCCACCACACGGTGCCTCCACCCCACGCACACACCCAGCCACCTGCTCTTCCAGATTAGACCTGACACTCCCCAGGGGGCTGCCTCGGGGATGGGACCCACGCAGCCCCAGGCCACAAAGAGCCAAGTGTGGAAACCCCATGGAAACCCCATGGCCAGGCCCAGACCTGGGGAGGCCTGAGGCGCCCAATCACCGGGACCTCCTCAGAGGAAGGCTCAATCTCCTCCCGAACGAGGCTGCTGGGCGAGCAAGGAAAGACAGTCAAGCATGGCACACTCCTCAAACAACTTTAATCAGGCCTCTCCCAGCCTTTCAGTGCACAATGCTTTGCTTTGCTTTTTAGATCTTCAGTTATCTTCTGCATAGCAGTCACACCACTCCACATGGGTGTGAGAAGCATTATTCTGTTCAAAATAAACATTTAAAATATACTGCAGGCCGAACGCGGTGGCTCACGCCTGTCATCCCAGCACTTTGGGAGGCTGAGGCGGGCAGATCACTTGAGCTCAGGAGTTCGAGACCAGCCTGGGCAACATGGTGAAACCCCGTCTCCAAAAAATTAGCTGGGTGTGGTGGTGGCACTTGCCTGTAGTCCCAGCTACTCGGGAGGCTGAGGCAGGAGAATCGCTTGAACCCAGGAGGTGGAAGTTGCGGTGAGCTGAGATCGCGCCACTGACCTCCAGCCCGGGCGACAGAGTGAGACTCTGTCTCAAAACAAAAACAAACAAACAAACAAACAAAAACAACAAACAAAAACAAACAAACAAACAAAAAAGAAAGATCTGTGAAAATTTAGCTCCTCTGTAAATGTACGAAGCCCAGGAACAAGTCAACTTCTTCCTGGACCTCAGTTTCCTCACTGGCACCCCACAGAGCTGTCAGACAGGCTGGAGCGACCGCCTCGTGCAATTCCAAAGCCTGGCTCTGACTCTGCTGAGTTACGTGAGGGAGGCAGGGCAGGGAGGCTGCTGGCTGCTCCCACGTGGGAGGCGGGAACTGAGCCCCTCCCAGCCCAGTCCACAGGACGGAGAGGACGCCACAGGCACTGTGTCCCCCACGTCCCCGCCCGTCTCGCTGCTGCAGCTTCAGGGCAGAGCGCCACAGAGCCACATGCTGCAGAGAGATCAAGGGAGGCAGAAGGGTGTTGTCTCCAGGGCGGGGGCTGTGGGCAGTGGCAGGGCAGGTTCATCACGGACGGCAAGTTTGTGGCTGACCTGAGTAAAGCTCAGAAATGAGAACCTGGAGGATTCAGACCCCTGCTCTGGACGGCCATGATAACCTCACCCTGGCCGTGGCTGGCACCCCAGAAGGCACAGTTGTCCTTCACTCACACAGAGCAACTCGGAAGCGAGGGCGGAGAGGAAGGGCGACTTGAGAGGCAAATTTTAGGAAACTGGTGACACAGCCAACTGCGGTTCTCCAAAGCTCTTCAGCCTGACTGGCTGCCAGCTCCCCGACTCAGCAGCAGGGAGGGCCTCCCCAGCTAAGCCCCTGGCCCAGCACCCCCTTTACCCATGGGTAAACTCCCACCACCCAGCACTCACCTGGGCTCGGAGGGCAGGGAGTCTGGCCATTCTCTCTTAAGAGCCGGGTCCTGAAAACCCCAAAGAGCAGTGCCACATGTGCTGAACACAGACTGCGCCCTTGTGCTGCTACGTGGCCACTTGTCCTGGGCAAAAATCAGACTGACGAGGGAAGACAACAGGGCCTTACAGAAGGTGAGAGGAAAAGCAGGGAAGCAAACCCCCAAATTCAGGAGCAGAGGATGGAGTTGGCCTGGAGGGAGAAGGGGCAGGAGGTTTTGTGGACAGGGCTAGTGGAGCCCCAGCCACTTCCTCAGTAAACTAGAGAAGTGATCCCCGGGGCCAGGTCTGTCTCTGAGGTCCCCCCAGCTGCTACAGGCAAGAGGCTAGAGAAGGGTCGTGTGTGCGCGCGCGCGTGTGTATGTGTGTGCTTGCACGACAGGTAAGAGGCTGAAGGAGAAGGGGTGGGTGTGTGTACATGAAGTAGGGGTGTGTGCAGATGGGAGGCTGCGTGTGTGTGTGTGCGCGTGTGCACACAACAGTAAGAGGCTG
>CAUYLG010043921.1:0-28462 GCA_963573385.1 Cacajao melanocephalus
TGTGGCTCCTCCGCCGGGAATCTCCTAGTCTGTGGGCAACAAAAATTCGTCTGAAAGTGCGGCGTCCACTCGCTCTCTGCGCTTTCACTGGGAGCTTCAATCCTGAGCTGTTGTTAATCGGCCATCTTGGATCTCTCTCCAAGTTTTATGTGAAAATTTAAATTTGTGCACATTAGGCTCACTCTCAACAGCAGAGGGTGGGGACAATATCTGTGTTTACTTTGTGTTCCCAGAGTAATATGGAAATTGAATAATTTGTCTCTACCAAATTTAATTAATATAATATTTATTATGTATTTAGATTGCTTGTGTTAACTCAGTGGTTTGAAATATCTTTGGAATTATGACATTCTTTTGCTCAATTTGGATTATTTAGAACTCTCAGCTCACAGCTTAGTTGGGGAGACAGATATAAATAAACATTTATGATATAAAGTGATAGACACAAAAGTAAAATGCTTCCAAGGCCTGGAGGAACTGCCTGGCTCTGACTGCAGTGTGGTCTTGTTGAGGAAATATTTCATGATAATTACATCCTTAAAAGTTGTGTAATGGTTTACCTGGAAGGCATGAGGGTTGGGGAGGTGAAGAGAGGGACTTCTAGGCAAAGGGAACAGTGCATGCAATAACACAGTTAAGTAGAAAACAAATCATGACATGATTTAAAAAATCTAAATAGTACAACGTTTCTGGAGAGGAAGAGAAAGGAATGAACATCTGTTGGGCAACTTAGTTGTGTTAGGAGCTTAGCTAGATTAACATATAGTCTCATTCTCAAAAAAATTTATAGATTAAGAATATGAGGTTCAAATAGAATGGAAAATTTGGCTGTTTTAGCACAGCAAGTAAACAGTGGAGCTAGGATTTGAATCTTGGTTAATCTGGAGCTAATATTCACGCTTTCTCACTAAAACATGGTTCCTATATGAATCTTAGGTTATGTGTAGGCCACGGCAGGAGATAAGGCTTCAAATTTAGGCAGTGCCAGATAGTAGGATCCCTGTGTGCAGTGGACAATTGGAAACACAAGGCTGATTTAGAGACGTTTTGGCTGGTAACAAACAATTTGATAGTTATCCTACTGGTAGTATTAATCACATATCTGTAGTCATAGTAATCCAATGATAACATTTGGGGTGAGAAAGGAGAAGGCCAAAACAAAGCTTGAGGAAAGCCAATAATTAAGGAATATTTATGGAAAAGGAGCCAGAGAAAGAGACTGAGGAAGAGTGACCAGGGAGTTAGGAAAGAGTGGGAGATGGAAGCCAAAAGAGTTTAGAATTTCAACCTAAAGGTGGCAGTTAAGATGCTTCAGGAAGTCATAGGTAATTAAGCTTCAGTAATGTATGTTCTCCCATTTTCATTCCAGTAAGTGATGATTGGATGTTATTAAAGGGAATTATTCCCACTCAAAATTTTTTAAAAAAGATTCTTGCAAGTAGACTGGCCACCCAATGGGAACAAGATGTTTCAGGGACCCCTGATCTCAGGAATTCTGTTGGAATCTCAAAGTTGGAAGATATCTTACAAATCATCTTTATGTAATGGTTCAACTATTTGTATACTTATGCATATACTTGCCCATTCAAGTATACAAGAAACTTTTTCCTGATATCACTCAGGTTAGAGGCCTAGAAGACACCTGCCTTTTCTTGTTTACAGCAACCATTTGCTCCTTAGAATGTATCAGTAATAACAAAAACAATGAAAATTTCCAAATGTATGTCACTTTTGTGGTGTCCTGTAGGTTTCAATGCTCTTTCATGCATATTTATGGTTTGATTCTCTCCTTAAGCTTGTGAATGAGACACAGAAATAAATGGCTCCAATTTACAGATGAGCAAACAAAGGTTCATTGAGGTTACTGTAAGTGAACTTCAGGTACCTTAGAGGTTAATTCATCAGGGAGAAGAAAAAAATCAACTCTGATAACTAGCCTTCTCTTAATCACGGTACCATTAGATAGATGTTTACATAGTCTTGTGTACTGGTCTCTCCCTTTTCCTCACTTCTTTTCATATAAAGCTTGCTTCTTCAATTCTGCAGTAATCATGAAAGAATGCATTCCAGATTTATATCTCTTCTGGTGGAATCTAACAGTAAAGATGGGCCATGCCCAAGAGTCCTTCACATGTCAGGTACCTGTCATTTTGACCACATTCCCTGGCTTTCAGTAGAGATTAAGAAATAGGTGTTGCTTATTTAAGTGAGAGATCTCCCCTTTGAAGCTGGATAAAATGGTGACAGAGTTCTGTTTTTATAGTATTTAGGAGATTAAAGAGTCCTCTGGGTAATTTAACACTATTTTATAGCATTTGGGAGAGAGATTAAAGAGTCTTCTGGGCAATTTAACCACTATGCAAAGTCAGTCAGGATATGTCAGCCTGTTGAGTAGGCTTTCCTTTGGCTTGAATTCTCCATACAATTCTCTGTCCTGGTCAAACTGATGAGCTATCTGCTGAGCTTGCCTTTCACAGCGTTCCAGAGAGAAGGTGCTGCAGAACATGGACATCCCATGCCCTCCAAACCAAACAACTCGTAAAGAAAAAATGCATACCCAAAGATAGACATGACTTTTTATTTTTCTGACTTTTTTTTTCCCTTCTGTAATCTAAGAGCAGTGTTGGAATTAGATTTTAAGTTTTGACATTTAGATTTTAGAGATACATAGAATTCATAACTTAAAAAAGAAAAGCTGTCCAAAAATGTAACTTCTATGGATAGAAACCTTCAAATGAACCTGTCTCAGGGGCTGTGGGCTTATGGTTTACAAGTTGGTTTTGACTGTTTTCACTGTCGGTCCTCTGATCATGCCCCTGGCTATTCTTTTTCTCTTTACAGGCATTTCTCAAAGGAAAGAGGAATACATCTGTGACCAGATTGTGATATATCCATCTCATACATAAAGAGACTTGATCTTGTTCGAAGGTCATGCTATCGTGCCCTTATCCAAATAATCCATCACCACCACACACACACACACACACACACACATGCACACACACAAGAGAGAGAGAGAGAGAGAGAGAGAGAGAGAGAGAGAGACTCATTGCCTTTTCCTTGTCCTTTTATGGGTGTACATGGAGAAAATTACAGCTTTTAGATAGGAACAAAATGCTTTTCTCCCATTCTGTTTTATCTTGCATGAACTCATTGTCCTTTCCTTGACTCCACCCCCTCCCTCTCATTGTAAACTTGGAGTCCACAAACACGATCTGCTTGCCATCCCCCATTCAAGCTGGCCTTTTTTAGTGCCTACCCACAATTTGCTGAGTAGTCAATCTGGATGAGGAAATATCTGCAAGGCCACTTGGCAAGACTTGAGATTTTCCATTCTTTGTGAAAACCAATGAAAAGGCAATTATTGCCTCACACTGTTCTGAGTATTCCACAAAGAGCCTCTTCTCTACTTCCTGAACAGAATCCTCGGCTACTGCCTTTTATCTTCAGTCACTCCCTGACTTCTTGGCCTGATGTTATCTGACCAACACTGAGGCAAACATGTCTTTGGGTCTTGGGAAGTGGCTGTGTTTCTCTGTTGAGAACAACCATTGTACAAGCAGGAAAACATTTGTTGAATGATCAAAATATGCTAGGAACTGAAGGATATAGAGGTAAATGAGATAGTCTTTACTCTTTGCAAAGAGTTCCCTATATAGCAGGTGGGACTATCATGTAAATAAATATTGCAATTTCAGACTGGGTGTAGTGGCTCATGCCTGTAATCCCAGCACTTTGGGAGAATGAGACAGGTGGATCACTTGAGTTCAGGAGTTCGAGACTAGCCTGGCCAACATGGTGAAATCTTGTCTCCACTAAAAAAAATGCACACTCAGAAAAATTAGTGGGTATGGTGGTGGGCACCTGTAATCCCAGCTACTCAGGAGGCTGAGGCAGGAGAATCACTTGAACCCAGGAGGCAGAGGTTGCAGTGAGCCAAGATTGCACCACTGCACTCCAGCCTGAGCAACACGACGAGACTCTGTCTCAAAACAAACAAACAAACAAATATTGCAATTCTAATTTGTGAGACTCTCAAATCAAAAGAAGCTTATACTAAGTATAGGACAGAGGAAAAGAGTCTGTAACTAGCTTTAGGGGTGGTGGGTAAGGAAGAATTTCTGGAAAAGTTCTAGATGAGTAGGTATTTGTCAGATGGGTAACAGGGAAAATGGAGATGGGATGGTCGGGGAGGGAATGGAGGAAAAGGAGATTTGTAACAAAGCAAAGGTCAGTTCATATGGATCTTTGGGGAACATGATCAGATTTGCAGTTAGAAATGTCACTTTGACTTAGCCTAGATGCTGGATTCGAATGCCAGTGCTGGGACCAGTATCTATTTAAATTAGGGCTTGATAAGCTACTTCAAGGGTCAAATCTGGTCCACAACTATCTGTTTTTGTAAATAAAGTTTTATTGGAACACAGCAACACACATTTGTTTATATGTTTTCTGTGGCTGCTTTTATACTACCAGGAGAGAATTGAGTACAGTTGGTTCCAGGATTCCCATGAATACCAAAACCTGCAGATGTTCAAGTCTCTTGTATAAAATGGCATAGTATTTGGATATAATGGATGCATATCCTTCTGTATACTTTAAATCATCTCTAGATTACTTATAATACCTAACAGAATGTAAATACTATGTAAATAGCTTTTGTGCTGTCATGCATCACTTAACAATAGGAATATGTTCTGAGAAAGACGATTTTGTTCTTGTGTGAACATCATTGTATTCACAAAAACCTAGATGACATAGCCTACTACACACCTAGCCTATTACTCCTGTACAGCATATGACTGTACTGAATACTGTAGCAATTTAATACAATAAGTATTTGTGTATCTAAATATATCTAAACATAGAAAAGGTACAGTAAAAATACAGTATAAAAAGTAGAAAATGATATAGTGCATTTACTATAGATGGAGCTTACAGGACTGGAAGTTGCTCTGGGTGAATTAGTGAGTAAGTGGAGGGTGAATGGGAAGGCCTAGGACATCACTGTACACTACTGTAGACTTTACAAACACTTTACACTTAGGCTATGCTGAATTCATAAATTTAGCATATATGTAAATTAATTACAACCTTTTAACTTTACACATTTAAAAAAATTTTAAACTTTTTGACTCTTATAATAACACTTAGCTTTGGCTATGTATTGGATAGCTGTACAAAAATATTTTTTCTTTATATCCTTAATCTATAAGGTTTGTTCTATGTTTATTTTTACTTTTGAAAGTTTTTGCTCAAATCTAAAATACAAGCATACACATTATCTTCAGCCTAAACAGGGTCAGGATCATCAATATCACTGTCTTCTATCTTCACATTTTGTCCCTCCAGAAAGTCTTTAGAGGCAGTAACACATGTGGAGCTGTCATCTCCTATGATAATAATGCCACCTTCTGCAATACTTTCTGAAGCACCTTCCTGAGACTGCTTTTACAGTTGACTTTTAAAAAACAAGTAGAAGGTATACACTCTAAAATATTAAAATTATAGTGAATACATAAACCAGTAACATAGTTGTTTAATATCATTATGAAGCATTATGTACCCTACATGGGTTGTATGTGCTATACTTTTATGTGGCAGCACAGGAGGTTTGTTTATACTTGCATCACCACAAAGACCTGAGTGATGTGTTGTGCCATGATGTTAGCATGGCTAAGATGTCACTAGGTGATAGGAAATTTTCAGCTCTATTATAATCTTATGGAACTACAATTGTATATGTAGTCCATTGGTCACAAAAATATTATGTTGCATGTGACTGTACTGTATTTTTTAAATTGAATTATTTCTTTTTAAAAAAATTTTAAAAAATATTTTCTACCCCAGGTTTGTTGGATCCAGAACCTGTGGATATGTAGGGCTGACTGTAGTTGTAGTGCAGGACTGCAAAGTCAAAAATATTTACCATCTGACCTTTCGGAGTAGAAGTTTGCCAATTTAAATAGTGCATGAATTGAAGTAATAGAATATAACAGCTTGAACTAACGCTGAAGCAGGAACTACTTAGGAGGAAGAGAGGATAGAATTTGGTGAATGAGTGGGTTGGAGGGAAGGGTAGAGATGTGGGAAACAAAGATATCTTGCAGGTTTCCCCAGTTTCTGGATCCGCATTTAAAATAATTTTAGCATTGTGTCTCGCAAAAAGATGCAAAAGAAACTGTCTTCGTCCTCAAGGAGCTTCACATCCAGTAGAACAGATAATATGTGTACACAAAAATATTTAATACCAGTTTGAATATGAGGTCATGAAATTTCAGGGGGGAGAGAGGATAATGTTTAGCTGGAAGTTTAATGAAAGCTTACAAGAAGAGGAATCATTTGGGTTTTGAAGAACAGTGACGACTTGAGAACAAAGGATTGATGGGAGGATGCAGAAGCAAAGACGGGGATCTGGGCAGCAGGTGGAGAGAAGACAGGAATGCTAACTTTTGGAGCTTAAACTATTGGGTAGACATTGGAAACTGAGGGGTTTGAGCAGGAGCTGTACTTGGGTTACTCTGGCAATAAGATCAGAGTCAGGTGAATGAAGAAGAGACGAAAAGAGAAAAGGAAACTAACATTTGTTTTTCAAAGCTTAGCTTGCTGACTCTTTCAACAAATATTCATTCTTTCTTCATGTTCCCATCACACCCCAGGACACCTTGAATTAGAGCAATTATTAACTGTGAATAGAACATGAAAGGCCAGAAACTGTGACACTCTTACAAGAAATATGGTGCAGTGGTTAAGATTTGCCTGGGTTTAATAATCTGTTTGCTTAAATTTTTTTAAAGTTATTTACTTATTTTTAATTGACAGAATTTTATATATTTATCATATACAGCATGATGTTTTGCAAGATGCATATATTGTGGAATGGCTAAATTGAGATAATTAATGTATGCTAATGAGATAATTAACATATCATTTTTTTTTTTGGTGGTGAGAACACTAGTCACCACTATTGATCCCTTTTTGACCTTGGCCTCTTGATGTCTTGGTTTCAAGATGCCTGGGCCTAATAATTGTAACTCCTATAATTAGTAATAATTGTAACCATTTGTTGTGGTTATTAAATGATTTAATGTGTGAAAAGCACTTAGTGGCTGGCAAGTAGTGAAGGCCAATAAATGTTATTGATTATTATTTCTCGTGCCTAGCTAAGTGTTTGGAAACTAATAAGATTTGTGTTGAATGAGTGAATTTAAGGGCCTCTAATGAGCCAGACACTTTGAACTGGCTATCTGGGGTTATCCTCCTCACACCCATGTAAGGAAGGTATTATTTCTAATTTTAGAGAATTTGAAGGGGCTCTGAGAATAAATGACAGAGCAGGATACACACTTCAAAGCTCTGTTTAATGGGGAGCTGGCAGGAGAGGGAGAATGTAAAGAGATGAGGGTAACGAATGGGGTGAAGCCCTGGGAGAGATGGGAGAGGAACCGGAACCAGAGCATAAGGGAAGGTCTTTGACTGCTATCCTGCAACAACACAGACAACAGAGGGTAAATGTGAGGGGAGAGGAGGGATAGAAAAGCATTAGCTGAGCAGGAGGTAAGCAGGGTTAGGAAACCTATTGAAGGAGAATTCAAAGAAGACTCCAAGTTCTTGAGCTTAGATGACTTAGAGGAATGATGATGCCATTTATAGAAATAAAAGTAGGCAGATTAGCTTTTTGGGATGTGAATTTGCAGATTTAGTTTTAAAGATAAAGATTCTGATACTCCCCAAATATTGAAGGATGAGTTGGAAATGTGGCCCTGGAGCTCAGGCTAGAGATGGGGACGGGAGATAGACATGTGGAAGTCATCTGCCTGGAGGTGAAAGTTGAAGTCAAAGGCATGGCATCTAGGAACCAATACAGGGTTAGTCAGTCCCATAGGCTGGTTCTTAACTCAGCCTGAGAAAGGACTGGCCAACGGGAAACGGCAGTCCGTGCCTGATACATATTCCTTAGCTGATTTGTGACACAGGACTTATTCATTGCCTAATAAAGATTTGGCAAGTGACTGGTGTGCCAAGAGTCATCTCTCAGGATCTTTTTGTGTGAATAAAAATCAGTGCTTGGAGACAGATAAATCTCTCTAAAACAGGAAAAAAGAAGATGGAGCAAAAGTGTGCCTTAAAGTGTCAGCTCCTTCTTAGTTCGTGGTGCTGGCTATAGAGCCAAACCTCCTTTGCCTGTACTAGGCACAGAGGTTTGGAAATGAATCTGCTTAAAACTAGTTCCCTCCTGCCACACCCCAGATAATTCAATGCAAGCGAACATATTTGCCCAGAGAGGGTCATAAACACATCATAAAATCTGACCTTTCCAAGAGGGGATTATCTATAAATAACTGCGGTTACCCCGCGGGTGCTAGGCATAAGCTTGGTGGAGGGGCATAGAGGAGACCTATTTCCTCTGCAAGCTGGGCGTCTCTCCGGAGGTGAGTGGCAGAAAGGACTTGAAGAGGCTCAAGTGTAAGCCCTTGCAGTCATATTCCCAGTTTCCCCTGGCAGGGCCGCCGCTGCTTCCACGGGGCTCCCTTCACATTGCTGAGCAATGGCATGTGGATACTGGGAAAGAATAAGATTTCTGTTTCTAAATATGTCACTGGTGAAGCTCCTTTTAAAATATTAATTGTGGCAACGTTGGAAACGCATAAAAGAACTGACAATCATGCTTGTTCAGACCACAGAAGGTTTAATTTCAAAATGTGGTTTTGAATTGCTATTTTTTTTTCTTCTGCCTGTAAGCAATGGATTCATCAAAATCCTTTCTTCTGAATAAAAGAAGAGCCCCTAATGGTGCCCATTCTGTGTCATTAATGTGGAGGAGGTGAGCGATACGAGAGGAGTCTATATTATTTATGATGAGCTGAGTCATGAGCCAAATGAATTTCAATAAGGTCTTCTAGGTGATAGTGATGATATACAAGATACAGAGAGAAGGCAATGAAAATCCACTGGAGTGGCTGCTAACAGATCCATTCCCCTGGCTTTCCATGATAAGTAAGAATCCACCTTAGTTTTAAAGGCTCCAAATTCAGAGATCACTACACGGTTACTCAGTAACTATGCTGACTTAACCTTTTCTTGTTTACTGAATAGGTAGCTCATTTTCTCTTTGTCATTCATGTTTAATAATCCTAAATATATCAAGAATTGGAATTATGGGATCCTGTGGCTAGGGGTTTTGTAAGCCTGATGGTGTGATTGAAGGTAGGGATAATATCTCATGCAATTAAAAATAAATTTACTGCAGTGCTCAGAGAGCCTAAAAAATAGTGTCTATAATGATGTAAAGGAAATGGTATAGAGTTTGCATCTCAACAGGAGAATAGCACATTGAACCAGGTGAAAAAATGTATTTTGGGAGCAGGGTGGAAATACCTTAGATACCAAAATGGTTTGTGACCCTCCAAAGATGAAACCTCTGTTATAAAATATAGCATTTATTTCACGGGGATAATCAGGAAAAAAATTGTTCAGAAAGGCTTTGCAGGTAAGGAAGACTTTCATTATTATGACAAAATGTTTGGGAAGCATTGTTGGGAGTGGAGGAAAAAGTCCTAGGTTTTGGAGTCAGAAGGACTTTATTAGGAATCTCAGCCCACTAACCACCAGTGTAGTTTATCTCTGTTTTAAGCGTCTTTATCTGTGAGACCATGATTATAATACACAGAGGTGAGCAACTGTATTCACTTCACTATCTACTCTGCACCTAATACAGTGACTAGAACAGAGTAAGCTCATAATGAGGATTTAGTGAATGAATGCATAAAGGAATGAATATTCTCCCTCAAAGGGTTGTTTGTTGATAATTGAGATGATGACTGCAAAACTCCTATCTTAGTACTCGGCACATTTGAGGGGTTCGATACATGACAGCTGTTTTTCTCCACTCCTGCTTCCCCCACCGTCTAGGACATGTAGACTTTACAGGCTAAGACAGGGCAAATAACTCTCCTGGTGTCATCTAGCAAGTCTATAACCCTCCTAAAAATTGAGACAGATTCCCTCAGCTCCAAATGAGCCTTATTTGATTGATTATTATTACAAATATTTTCCTAGAATATTCACTGAGTTATCTATATTATTGGAAAGAAAGTTCTTACATCACTGAAGTATAATCAAGCCATATCTAAATTGATTTTGATTGGGTACCATCTGGATGTGCTAAGCACAAATTCACATGCCTGGAGCGATAAGGCAAGTGCTCTGGCCTGACAATAAAAGGGTCTTGAAAGGGCTTTCGGGAAGCATTCTGAGGGGCAAACGACACAGAGTATAACATACAGATAATTCAGACAGGAAGGCTGGCAGGCACAACATAATGGCCTGGAAAAGCCAGGTATCCGTATAGCAAGGGGCTCGGTAAATGAGGATGCATCATCAGTGTTTCATTAACGGTCTTGCCAGAGTTGCGTTTATAAACCCACATTGTACACCTACATGTTCATCCAAGTATTAGAAAATCACAGCTGAGAAGGTGGAATTATCTTTAAGAATTTTTAAGCTGTCAACTTCAGTAATAATTTATGTGGTAAAATGAAAATGTTCCTTTCTTCTGTTTGAAGATCCTGCTTGCTTCTCATTACATTTTGTATTTATGCTTCCACATTTTTTTAATAAGTCAACTTAGAGGGCAGAGACTATATCTTGGGCCCTTTGCATAATCACTGTTTCCTTACTTCACATACAGTAGTTCCTCACAAATGCATGTGGAACAGATGAGTGTGTTTTACAGCTAAAGGGAAAAGAAGGCAAGCCTAACCTTTATGGATCATCTTTTATGTTCTAGGCACTGCATGGCACATATTACAGCTATTATTTCATTTAACATTTACAATCAACTTGTAACTAATTTGCCCAATGTCTCAAAATTATTAAGTGGCTAAAACTGGAGTCAATTAAGGTTATTTCTGATTCCAAAGACCATGCTCATTAAGAAAAAAAAATTGTTTCAGCAGCCATGACAATGCACCTCAAAGACCTCCTACTGTAAGTGGTATAATTGACCAAAGAGCCCCAGCAGCATTGGCCAAAGACACAGCTGCTGTGCTCTCCACTTTTAGCACAACTGTCTCCACTCTTCACAGAGGCCATGCCTCCCACAGGCACCTTCCAGCCAGGAACTGAGGGCAGCAGGAATAATAAGGCAGTTCACCTTTGGCTTAGGGGCAAATATTCCCTAGGCTGCATGGCAGTCTAGGATGGTTCCACTCAACCTTTCACCCAGTCTTGCTCTTTTACTGGGATCAGATTGCATCATAATCCAATGACTGTGCCAGCCTCCTCCAACTTCCTCTCTATTTTTTCTTGTAGGCATTTCCCCTAATAAAATGCTTGTACATTTAATCCACTCTTGGGAGCTGCTTTATAGCAAACCCAGTGAACACAGTTCTAAATACTTTTCCCATTCCAAACTGCAATTCCTAGCTTAAGTTAGTTTTCATCAGACATTTCCTCAAAACATTCCTGGTGTTAGAAAAGAATAAATATGTACTCTCTACCCATGATGGTCTGGGGCCTGCCACAAGTAAGAGATTTGTTGGAAGTTCATGCTTTGTCCCACAATTACTTGTCCAATGTCTGTCTTCACTGTAAAATAATAAGCTCCATAGAATCGGAGTGTGACTATCTTGTTCACTGCTCGGGGCCCATTGCTTAGAATAGTTGCTGGTGCATGGTAAGTACTCAATAAATACACAATGAATGGGAAAAGAATCTAAGAATTATTTTTCTGTTGAATAATATAGTCATACTTGTATTTTTTTATTTTAAAGAAAAATCTCTTATCCTAAGCAGAATTTAAATGACATTTTAAATGCAATATTAAATCTTTACTCTTTAGCACATTAGTACATTCCCTGGGGGTGAAAATATCTTCGGAAGTTACAGGTTCACTAATTTGCCCCATTGTCAATGTTAGAAAAAACACCATACTTTTCACTTCCTAGTTTAAGGTATTTTCCTTTTCATGCACAATACTCTTTTGAATTTACCTCTTATTATTATAATCTACTCTGAGAACTTTTTCTTTCACTCTTCCATTTTAGGCATTCCTAATATAATTAACTTTATCTACATTGTTATTTTTATATATTCCCTACTAGCTTTACTTGAGGTATGACTACTTCTCCAATTAATTCTTACAGGATTATAGTTTAACCTCAGGATTTAGTTCTTACTTTTTAGTTTGAAATCATCTGGAAATTCAGGGAGGGAGGATTGCGTTTAATTCCTGACATTACTGGGTATTTTCTCTCGGGCCTGAATCACTGAGCCCCTGATCAGAAACACAGATCTTTCATTTTGTTTCTTCCTTTGCTGAGGATAGAGTTTTGTTTTTACTAAATTTTGGAGAAAAGCCTCTTTGTGGTGCAAGCGGTCATGATCGATAGTGTTGTTGAGTTACCCTCTCTTCTCTGTGCAGACCCTAACACATAGAGATGCTCAAATTTTCTCTCACTCTCATAATTGATTGGGCTCTAAAAGAGGCAACTCCATCCTTCTAGCTCTAGCTAAAACCACTGGAGACATGCCTGAATCTCTTATTCTTATAGCCCTCCTCCTCTCTATCAATAATTCTGTATTTTCTACCTTCAAAACATCTAGAAGCTGGCCAAGTCTCACTGCCTTCACTGCTGCCTTCCTGAAGCAAGACTCATCTCCAGCCTGCATTACTTCAGTAGCCTGATTGGGCCCCTCACTTCCACCCTTGCTCCTTGGTAGTCTATTCTCAATACCTTCAGTATGGAAAGCACACGGAGTAGCTCTACTCCAAGCTTCCACTGGCTGCCTGAAGTATGCAGAGTGAAAGCCTAAGTCCTTAGAGTAAACTCCAAGGTGTCCTACTCAACTCTCAGCGCAAGCCCCGTGATCTCCTTTCACACTGCCTTAGCCGTGCTGGCTTCCTTGCTGTTTTTCAAAAATGAGAGCCATGTCCCAGCCTCAGGGATTTTGCACATAATGTTCTCTGTCTTGAAGGTTCTTTTCCTTGATATCTGCATGAATTGTTCCTTTACTTCCTTTGGGATTCTGCTCAGATGTAATTATCTGAGAAAAGGCTTCTTTGGCTACCATACTCAAAATTGCAACCTCTTTCACCTCTGTCTGACACACTTTTTTTTTTGAGACAGGGTCTTGCTCTGTCACTCATGCTGGAGTGCAGTGGTATGATCACAGCTCACTGCAGCCTTGAATGCATGAGTTTCAATGATCTTCCTGCCTCAGCCTCCCAAGTAGCTAGGACTACAGGTGTACAACCATGCCTGACTGATGTTTAAATAAATTTTGTAGAGATGGGGGTATCGCTGTGTTGCCCAGGTTGGTCTCATACTCCTGACCTCAAGCAGTCCTCCTGCCTCAGCCTCCAACACTGCTGGGATTCTAGGCATGAGCCACCATGCTCAACCCCTGCCTGACACTCTTGATCCCTTCTCTTCATTTCTTAAAATCTTCATAAACATAATATTTATAATCATCTGAAAAACCATTTATTTGACCTATTTAGTTATTTTTTTAAATTAGTCTCCTCCCAGTATGATAAAAGTTTCCTAAGAGCAGGAAGTTTTCATTTTTTCACTGCAGAACCCTGGTGTTTCTCACAGCTCCTGGAATGTAGTAGGTACTGAATAAAAATTTGTTGAATGAAAGAATGAAGCTTCTGTTGCCTTATGCATCCTTTAAGTCCCATCTGGAATAAGAGGCTGTCAAGGCTTCCCAGCAGTTATAGCCAGCTACATATCGCTTCCTTTTAAATGGAGCACTTTGGTTTTACATGTTTTATATTATTGATTTATGGTATACATTTTCATAGATTTCCTTGATATCTTTCTCCCTAAACTATAAGCAACTCAAGGGAAGTATGGTAACTTATTAGTCTTTGTACCCCTAGTATTTAGAACAATGCCTGGTACATAATTTTGATTCAATCAATGCTTATTGGTTAAATAAATTAATGAATGAATAGCCCAAGAGAAATGAAGCTGTCAACAAATATGTTTGCTTCTTCAGAGTGGTAGCTGGTACTCAGTTATCATTGTTCATGATAACAGTGATGATGATAACAGAGTTACCCCTGAGACTGAAATGGAGCATCTTCAAAATATTTTTGAAAAAAGGATAATTAGAGTTTAGGTTTTTGGTTTCTATCTCATCATGACAAAGGATTAGAAGGCTGAAAAGCAGGTTTTGATACCACTCACTAAAATAGTTTCCTGGTAAATTGGTGAGCATGTCCTGTGAGGCAAAACCAAGGACTTGATCAAATCGTCAAGATAAATCAGTAACCATCAAGATTGGTCAAACATAAGGCATTAACCATGTTCCTAAGGTCACTCAGGTCTGACAAAGGAGACATCTTGATTATATACGTTTTATGATCTGAGTGGCTGTGTTTTTCCTGAAATTCATATATTGAAACCTTAACCCCTAAAATGATGGCATTAGAAGGTAGGGCCTTTGGGGGTGATTAGATCATAAAGGCAGAGCTTCAGGATTAAGATTAATGTTCTTATAAGGCAGACCCCAGAGAGCAACTTCATCTCTTTCATCATGTGAAGACAAAAGGAGAAGTTGCTATTTGTGGGGATATGGGCCTTCATCAGACACCAAACTTGCTATCACCTTGATCTGAGACTTTCCAGTCTCCAGAACTGTGAGAAACAAATTTTTGTTCTTTACAAGCCACCCAGCTTATGGTATTTTTTATAGCACCCAAATGGATTAACACAGTGTAATTAGATTATTCTACCAAGTTTTGCTTTCATTTGTTATTTGATTTTTGAAGAGAGACATTTCTTTAAAGAAATGAGGCATTGGAGATTTTTTTTTGGTGTCTATAAATCTATAGACCTAGAAAACATGCACAGTAACACATATGTTTTATGAGTATTCAAAGTTACTACCACATAATAAAGGCCAGAGAAATGATGTGTTGAATGTTCCGATACTACTAAAAACCTTAGATAATTTGGCAGAGTCACTGCTGTCTGTGTGGCAAAGGAAATGTCATGTCTATCTGCCAAAGATTGGCATAAGGCTGGTACAGTATTTCAGCATAAGTGAGCAGAAGAGTGTAAAAAATGCCATTTTGATTTTTCTGATTCAACAGGAGCACATATTTATTTGGTTTTTACAAACCTGGTCGTTGCTAAGTCTCCTGCCCACCCCCACCCGCCCACACAAAGAACAGTTCCTAAGGTGGGTGAGGAAATGTCAGAAACCAAGCAGGAAAGGAATTCTGTATTTTAAAGGTGTCCTGCTTTTCCATTTTTTTCTTTATTAAAAATTCAGCGTCTTTCAAGCACAGAAAGTGAAAACATGCCACCTCATTGATGTAAGTAATGAAGTGGTCCTTAAAACAAAAGGATACGTTGTGATCTGAAAACGTTCCACCAAATTATGAAAGCAGATGATTCCTTGGGAAAGGAATCAGCTAGAAATTTGAGAAAACTCTTTGCAGGGCTCAGTGGAGGCATGAAAGCTGTGTTTTTGAATGGTAAAATTTGTGATATGTATGTGTGTTTCTATATCTATATCTGTATCTATACCATATATGGATCTTTGCTTCTTATATTTAAAAAAGCAAAAAGAACAAAACGCCACCACCAAAAAAAAAAAAAAAAAAATGCTGCCCCAGATGGTGTGACCATCCATGTGGATAAGTGTCACTGAGAAGACTGAAACACACTCTGCCCTCCGCTTCCTCCCTGCTGGACACCCAGCCCTTAAGTGACTCTCTGCTGTCCCTGGTTGTGCCTCCTGCTTGTGTCGCTGCCTGTTCTCCTCACAGTCTGCAAGCTTCATTTGCTCCAAAGACGCTGTTCCTTTTTGCTTGCAGCACACCAGGTTGGACGGCGTGGCTGTTGCTTCTCAGCTACACCTCCGGGTAGCTGCTCACCCTCGCCAGAGTTACTCTGCCCCTTCTGTTGGCCATTTGGCCACTGGTACCGAGGCTGAAGTTCGTTTCTGATTAATGAGGACTATGGCATGTGGGGATACTAATGAAGTGGCTCAGTAAGTTTCATGTGAATTTGGCATATATCCAAGTATCACAGTCACAAGCTACATTAGGGGTTGGCTTCTCTAGAGATGTTAAAACAATATTTTTTTAAAGCCCTCATTCCTGATCTCTCAGCCTCCATACCTCTCTATTCCTACCATTCCTGTTTCTGCCAACTATTGCTAATCTTTCTAAAAACTCAGCCAAAAGAATACAATACTCTGATTAAAAACAAAACAAAACAAAACAAAAAACTACAATTTACTAATTGAACATGAGCTAACTCCTTAAGTTTGGCATTCAAGGCTTTGTGCTTGACTTGTACAACTGGTTCTAGCAGTTTTCTTTCTGTGTCAATGAATAATTACAAGAGCAATACAATTGTGTGGTTTTATTGGACTGTATTAATTATAAAGAGCATTCATTTTGATTGTTATAACAAGCTTATTATTCCCATACCTCACATGAGGAAACCAAGCTGTAAGATATGCTAGCACACATTTGGGAGCCTTGAGCGGGCCTCAGAACCCTTTTCATGAACACTTTGGAATTCTAAAGAGCACCATTTTGAAATCCATTCATAAAATTTAAGGGCTTTGAATAGTAACTCAGAGACCTGAATTGTATTACACTAGCCCAAGGTTCTCTATTCTTTTCTCACTGTTGCTAAGTAGACAGAATATTCTAATATTTGAGCTTGTCTTACTCCCTTGGCAATGCAGGCAGACTCCAGGGTGTTCTCTAAGCTTTTTAGATATGTTAAGAATGTCATATCTATTGTACATTTAGACATACCATATCTATGTCATGACATAAGAATAACATGAGAATGACATGTCATTCTGTGTTAAACATAAAAATTATATGAGTGTCATATATATGTCTATTTATACATGTTAAGAATGTCATATCTGTTGAGCCATTGAGGCACTCAGGCTGAGGCATGGAGCTAATGTTTGGGCATTTGTAGCTACAAGTAATTGTTTCAAAATAATTCCAACAAGGATGCACCATGAGTATTTTATAATTACCTTGCCACAGCCATGATTGCTTGCTAGAGTGAAAGAGAGAGGGATCTGCTTTGATACAGATGCCAATGTCACCTTTTCTTGAGAAGAACACAGGAGTGATGCTGCCTGTAATCCTAGCTACTCAGGAAGCTGAGGCAGAAGGATCCTTTGAGCCCAGGATTTTGAGGCTGCAGTGAGCTATGATCACATGCTGCACTCCAGCCTAAGTGACACAGCAAGACCCTGTCTCTTAAAGCAAAAAAAATCAACAACAAAACAACAACAACAACAAAAAACTATAGTATAATGCTGAGTACATAATAAGATAATAAGTTGTCAGTAATTATTTGTGGGATGCTGAAACAAATAGAAGCATCAAAACATATTCCTTTAATGGTAAAGAGCATGCATCACTGCTGCCTGGAAAACCTTTATTATCTGCACTTTATCATCCCAGGTACAATGCTCTCAGATTTAGAGGTTTCCCACATTTCTTGGACCCACACTGGGGTATACGTTCAGGCATGCTCATTCTGTTTCCCTGAACTGCTGAGTGTCATGTGAACAAAAAAGAATGAAATAATGTTGGTGACAGCTGAAGTGCTGCCTCTATGACTTCAGAATTTCTATACCAACCATGTGGCAATAAAGAGGGGCTGCTTTCATTGAACATCTTCTACATGGCAGTCAGAAGGTAAGTTTCTTACTTGCTTGAACTCTGATTTTCCCCTAAACTGAACTGGGTAAAAATAATTATCCACCACTATAATTAAAATATCAAAGCCCAGAGATGTTAAGTAAATTGTTCAAGTTTGCCAAGCTAGTAAGTGGCAGCACAAAGATTCTATTCAGCAATGCCTGATGGCAGTGCCTGTGAGTCTGCCATTTTGTTTTGTAGTGTGGATATGGAGAGAGGAAGGAGATAAATTGAGTGTCATGTGCTGTACAGAGTTGTTGTTGCTGTTCTTCTTCTTCTTCTCCTTTTCCTTCCTTCTTCCTTTTTCTTTCTTCTTTCTTCTTCTGAGACAGAGTCTCACTCTGCTGTCCAGGCTGGAGTGCAGTGGCACAATCTTGGCTCACTGCAACCTCTTTGTCAGCCTCCTGAGTGGCTGAGGTTACGGGCATCTGCCACCACACCTAATGGCTAATTTTTGTATTTTCAGTAGAGATGGGATTTCACCATGTTGGTCAGGCTGATCTCAAACTCCTGACCTCAGGTGATCCACTTGCTTCGGCATCCCAAAGTGCTGGGATTACAGGTATGAGCCACTGTGCCCAGCTTCAGAGTTTTTCTTAACTTTTCTTAACAGCTGTAAAAGGTTAGTGTTACTGTTCCCATTTATGGATCAACAAACTGAGACTTAGAAATTGTGAATAAATCCTATCCACTTAAGATTTTACTTGATGATAATTCCTAAATAGCTATAGATTACTTCAGCCATGGTATACTACATGAGTTTTCATGACTTGGTTTGTGTGTCTATGGATGTTCAATTTTTTGAATACCAGACAAGGATAATTTGCAGAGGGCGGATAGGAGAAATTATGAAATAGGGGAAAGTATGAAGTTAGAGAATGGTGGACAGGCCCCCTTCTAAAATATTATTTTGGGACTCAAAATTTAAATTTTCTTTACTTAATGTAATCAAGGAGTCCTTTATGTTTTTTAAAATTTATTTTTAATACACCCTGGGTCTCTGGTATGAGAGAAAAAACAAGACAATAAGTGCATACTTCATTGGAAATAGATTTCTAGCACTTAGGTTTGAGTACAGAGAACCTTAGTACCTGAAAGATTGTTTTCCGTAGAATAGACTCTTCTCAAATCCCTTCTTGAAAATGGTACCTTCTTATCTGAAAGGCTGATGGCACTGCTGTTGCCCAGCTGTTTACAGATGTTTTCAACCTGTAGGAACTTCACCCTGAGTCATTAAGTTAATGGTTTGGCTGTCACCTTGTGATTTATCCGTGAAATTGCTCCTCTGAGTGCAGAGTATATATAAAAGGATGTTCAGCTTATAACTCATGCTGTTGCATAGCAGCAATAATCATGGGTAAGACAAACCCTTAAAAATCAAAGCCGTTAGTAAAATAATAATGTTTTCTTTGCTGTGGTACATACCATGATGCAGTCTCATGGATAGTATGGCATTAACTATTCGGATATAATTTAGCCTTTGTAAACAGAATTTGTTTGTGAAAATCGTGAGAGATTACTTGGCGTGTTGGATTTTGCTTTCTGGCAGTTCATGATCCTTATGCTCTACATGAATTACCAGGTTAGAGGTTTTGTTTGAGCTTTAAAAAGCAGATCGCAGATCATGCCTTTTCTCTTTGAGATGACATAGGATTATAGACTGACATCTGAATGTGCCTGAATAAAAGCAACTTGGAATTTGGGAGGATGGTTGGATTATGTTAATGCTTTCAGAATGCTGCAAGCACCTCTACAGCAGCCAGAGGATTTTCAGGGCCACAGGGACACACAGTAATCAGCTCTAATTCTTTTCTCTCTGGCTTATGACCTCTGAAATAGCTTAATAAAGAGGTGCACCATCAGAAAGCTTTACAGACTTCTATAGAACTGCTTGTTTTAGCCCCATCCAAACATATAACAGATTCCAGAGAGGATCAAAAGGAACAATGATTTTAAACGGTTTTAAGACTAGTGTGTATATGATAATATCCTGGTTGCTTATTTAGAATGCAGGAATTAGACTAACAGAGCTATAGATGGACCCATTAGCATCTACTTGCTGGTCAAGACTGGCACACCTAGCCCTTCATGGAAAGAAACTCACCCATTTTGAGCCACCCACAAATACTTTCCTTGGTTTATTCAGGACTTTTGCCTAAGTTTACATGTTTTTCTCTTACAGACCACACAGCATGTCCTGTGGGACAGGAGAAATATGGAGAATGTAGCACGCTTGCTTCCTACTGGAGTGGGTGTTTTCTTTCCAGATTTCCTTCAGTTGCAAAATCTGACGATTTCAATTTTTTGGACAAAATAGAAAAGGCTCATCTAAGACTATAAGTCTGATTTGTTAAAATCACATCCAAAGGACACTGATATATCAGGTGGCATTTGAATATGCAATAATTTTTTTTAAAATACATTTTCCAAATGGATTTATTATTATAGCCATATTGAAAGTAGTTTTCCCTATTCGGAGAAAGATACAATAGTTTATTTTAGCCCAATTCTATTAACAGGTGACTCTTTTAATCAACTCCTCTTGTTTTGATTGCATGCTTATGTGTGCTAAGCTGCCTTTCTTAGATGGCCCCCAAATTTTTCCCATGCCTTGGCATTCATGCTCCATGTAATCTCAATCTCCTCCCCTCGAGTGTAGGCTGGACCTAATAGTGGGCTTTTAACAAATAGAATATAGCAAGAGTGATGGGATTATCACTTCTCAGATTAGGTTATGAAAACTGACTTTCATCTATCTTGTACTCTCTGGGTATCTCACTCTGATGAACCCAGCTGCCATGTCGTGAGTTGCATTGTGGAGTTGTCCATGTGGCCAGGATATGATGGTGAGAAGCCTTTGGTCAACAGCCAACAAGTCACTGAGGCTCATAGTTAAACAAGCTTCAAGGAATTGGATCCTGCCAACAACTACTGAGTGATCTTGGAAGTGCATCCTGCCCCGGCTGAATCTTGAGATGACATGGCCCTGACCGATACTTTGTGAGCCATTCTCTTGAGCTAGAAAACCTAGTTAAAGAGAAAAAAAACCACATCTAGATTTGTAACTCATAGAAACTATATAGATGTGTGCTGTTTTAAGTGATGTATTTTGGGGTAATTTGGCAACAAATAGCTAATACACCAAGCCATAAACCAATCCTTCCCCTTCATTCCTCCTTTTCTTCCTTCCTTCCACCTGTTCCTCTTTCGAATGTAGATTAGGCATCGAATGTAGCACTGGGCATGGCAGACTGGCTAGGAAATGTAGTGATGACCACATTCACTGGGCTTACATGCTTACTGGGGGCACAAACATTGAACAAATGAGTGACATAAAATAAAAGTAAGGAGTACCTTGGAAACATGGCAGTGGGTCTTGAGCTATTTCTGGGAGAGACTGGTTATCATTGAAAGCCTTCCCAAGCTATGAAGTGTGAGTGGAATTATTTTAATTTGGTTTCTTATTAAGTATGTCAACCAGGAGAGAATTCTTTCCCTAGAAGATATCCTGCCATCTAGACAACTACATTTCTCACTGCAATGTGATATATGGTATTTGAGAATATCTCTAAAAAAGACAGGCCATCTGCTGATGCTCAAAAGCTTTTCTTTGTTAAGTAAGTAGTTCTGGAGTGTGTGTCATTTGACCTGTCTTGTACTAAATTTGTCTTGAATGGCGGTTTCTCTGTGCCGTCCCTCCCAACCCCCACCTTCAGATGCCATGTCTCTGTAATTCAGCAAGACATTTCTATGATTCTTTGTTAAATTACGTATGGCTATGATCCTGAGAGTGTTACAAGAGCAAATAGGATTGTTGATTATCCCTGCCCCTCCCACCCTATTTTTAAGAGGAAAAGTGAACTGTCAAAGGTCAACTATGTAAAAATTGTGAAGACCACTCCCATCAAAGCCATGTAGTTGAGTTATATGAAGATGGCAGCATGTGTGTATTTTCCTGGCATCAAACTCAATCTTGACTGGGTGTGGTGGCTCATTCCTGTAATTCCAGCACTTTGGGAAGCCAAGGCGGGTGGATCATGAGGTCAGGAGTTTGAGACAAGCCTGGCCAGTATGGTGAAACCCTGTCTCTACTAAAATACAAAAATTAGCTGGGCATGGTGGCATGCGCCTATAATCCCAGCTACTTGGGAGGCTGAGGTAGGAGAATCACGTGAACCTGGCAGAGGTTGCAGTGAGCCAAGATAGCACCACTGCACTTCCGCCTGGGTGATAGAACAACTCCATCTAAAAAAAAAAAGAAAAAAAAAAACCAAAAAACAATAAGTATAAGAAAACCAAAAACTCAATTTTTGCTGCACTCTAACTACGATCCTTATTATCTCTCTCAACAGTCCTGGAGTTCTACAAAAGCGTCAGTGTGAAAGAGCACCAGGAGTTAACTTAAACTTGAAATCCCTGAGAAAAGTCATGGTAAAAAAGCTTAGAGTCATAGTAATGGATAGACACATCCAATGATCGCATAGTGAAAGGTGATAAAATGACACTGATAAGGGTGATTAAAAAATGAAAAAAGTGAAAGTTTATTCACCTGGGAGAGAAAGAACTTTTTTTAATAGGAGAAAAGGACATAAAGTAGTTGGTAATGTAGAAATTATTCCTGAGAACGAAGCCTGTGAAATTTCCTAGAGTTAGATATAATAAAAAAGTTACGTTGCTACCTCAAAGCAATCTGGGAAGCAAGTGTGGAGTAGATGCTCTGGCTAGTCATTACCAGTCACCTCCAGGTCCTGGCTCTGAAAATAAGAAAAAAACATAAAGAGAGGACCCTGTAATTTCAGATTACGATAGTCTCATTGGCAGAAGTGTATGCAAAGCTGATATTTCTGAGAGTAGACAAAAAGGCGTGCAGAACTAGAAAGGAAGAGCAAAAATCAGGAAGCCATAGGTGTCAACACAGGCAGTCTTTCTCTCTACTTCTGGCTAGAAGCTGAAAAGATCTCTACTTAATGCTGGCAGGTTTATAGAGAGCCTTGAAATATGAATATAATCATTCCTATAACCAACCACATGAAGATAATAAAAAAACAAGATGATGTTTTTAGTACACTGAAAATTCTAAACTTCCCTAATAAACTTTTGGGTATAATTCATTATATTTGCTTATGGAACTCAGGAAAGAGTAAGCAAAAAGTTATGGCTATAGGAGGAGATACTAAATGAAGAAAGTGCACAAAGAAATTCCATAATGTAACATGGTTGCATGGTTACTGTGTAATTGTGGTCAAGGTGATAGATGTTTTCTTGGGAATCTTCTGATTGCAAATAACAGGAAACACGACTCAAACTGCTAAAATAACAAAGGTTATATGACTCTAAGGCAAATTATTGAGGGATAATTGGGTTCTTTCAGTGCAGGATGGCTGTCAATGCTTCTGGAGGCCCTAAATATTCACACTTAAAGAGTATGTCAATGGAAGAGCAAGGGATCTTCTTTTTAGTGGTCTCCATCTAATTATTTCCTTACTTATTATTGCTCTGCATTGGGTACTAGTTCCATGTCTAACTCAATCACTGTGAACATGGGAATAGGCTCTCTTGTTTAGCTGAAGTCATTAAGTTCCATCGCCAAAGCAGAAAGAGATCAGTTTCCTCTTAAAGCACATTGACTGAATTAGGAAGCATCTTATACTTGAAAAAACAAACAAACTCAAGATGCTATTCTTAAACAGAAAAGAAACAGATACAGGGCATCAAACCTCAGCAAAATCCTCTGCAGTGGGCAATAAGCTCTTTCACATTGGAATAGAAGGTGTCTGTAGTTTTTCAACTTCTTATACTAAGTGCAAGTAGAATGAAAGGCATGGTCTCTTTGCTTAGCTTAATAAAGGAAGTAATTGCTTCTCCTGTGGAATAGTCAACAAGTTTAGTACATGAAGGTGAGGAGCCAGCCTGGGGGCATTTGGACTGGTATTTCGGAAGGCTCTGGTCCCCAAAGATGTGGAACCACAAATTTTACATGTGACTCAAAACTGTTAACTGTTTGGGTCTCTTGTGTCAGGTGGCTTCTGACTTTAAACATTTGGCTTTCCTCTGAGATGGGTGGGTATACATAGCATAGGTGTGGATTATCTGTTAGAAGCCTCTGAATATGCAAGAATTTAAAAAATTTTGCATTTTTGCAGCTATGAATAACACAGTTGTGGGTAAAAGGAACCATAGCATAGGCTGTTATTTTCTCTAAAATGATTGAGACAGGACCATAATTAATCAACAGTCATACAAATGCCAAAAACTGGTAAAGTTGTTTAAATAGGAGGAAAGAAATCCTCCACATCAACCCACAGGTGACCTTCTACAGAGAAAATGGGTTTTATGCCATAAATAAACATAAGTATAATGAACAGGAAGTGGCTCATTGTTAAAAAAAGAGAGATCATCTGATTATCTCTTGCTGATTATATAAACGCCAGAGAGTAATTTTAAGTATTCTAAAGATAACTAGAATAATTTACAAATGCCTTTATACAGAGTAGCAAAGGAGCAGTGTGTACATTCAAAAGGCATGCTGACCTTGCCAAAAGACTTTCATAAATTAACTTGAGAGAAAGAGCACAGATTCTGTTATACCATATGGTCATTGGCCAACATGTTAAGCAAGAAGTGTAGCTAATTCTTGATTTCTGAGTAAAAAGATAAGGAATCCTTTATGGGGAACAGATGCAATTAAAATAGAAAAGTCTTATTAGAGTGTTGAAGCCAGTGTTAGGTCCTCCACCATGAGTGCAGACTCTGGAGTTGTATATTTCTGAGATCAGTCTTAGTTCCAGGACTATAATATCTTGAGGCTTTGGCAAGTCACTGCATATCTCTAAGCCTTGGTTTATGCGTCTATAAAATGGGAAATAATAGCATCTACTTGACAGGCTTGGGGGAATTAAATAGGAGAGTATACATAAAGCACTGAATATAATACCTGTCACACGATAAGTGCTCAAAACCTGTTATCTCTTAAAAAAAGTATTTTCTCCTTTCTAGCTTGTGTGCAAGAAATTGCAGGGAGAATGTCATATTTCAGGGATCAATGTCATAGGTTACCCAGCTTCTCATGACTCACCTCTGCTTACTCAGTGAACAGAAATACATATCATTACAGGTGTATTTAACCTGGTTTTGCTCATCAGGATTCCTCAGTGCCCCCACAGAGCCTGACCCGTAGCAGATACCTAATGAATATTTGTTTTCTAATCAACTGACTGATGGCTTGTCTGGGAACTAGGCAGCTGCTTGGCCCTGCTGGGTGGTATCAATGACACAGCTGGTTCCCACTCCAGCTGATGAGGGAAATGTGCTGTTTTAACTTGTACATTTTTCTTTTTTCTGCCCAGAGTTTTGACCAGACCTTGGTGTTCTCTCAGTCTTCCCGCTTGAACCAATCCCACGCATTTCCCTCCCTTAATCCATTAACAAACTCGCTTATTGCCTTCAACGTGATATTCCAAATATGGTCTTAGTAAAACTGAGATCAAATGTCCTTCTTCAGCCATTGCTGGAAAATATTTTGATGGCTACAGAAAAGAGTTTCTGACTTTTCATTGCTTTCTCATCTTTCAAACCAGAGGTCTCTGCTTGCAGGTGATATTTAACGATTTTATTCTTTCTTTTCCAAGTTTCTGTAGCAAAGGAAAGAAGCTGCCATTTCTGACTACTGAAAATGAGGCAGTGCTGTGCTAGGTGCTTTTACACAAATTACACGATTTAGCACTCTTCCTGGGGGATGAAGCAAGTATTAATATTTTTGTTTTATAACTCAGGAAACTGTAGCTCAGAGAACCTGAATAAATTGCTCAAGGTCGCAAAATAGCAAGAGCCCAAACTGGGATTCAAATACAGTTCTACAAGGTCCCAAAGTCATGCTATTTCTACCTGATTCCCTACCTCTTCTGTATTGTATGCTTTTGATTATTTTCATCACATACTCTAGTTATCTTAAAGCACAGGTCAAATGTTGCACATTCTTTTATGCCAATGTTTCTAACTTTGTTAAAAATATTTCTCTTTTTTTTAAGTTCAGTGATTTAACCTGTATTCTAGAAGTAAAATGAGTCTCACAAGATCTTAGGGAGAAACTGTGGCATAAGTGTAAAAGCATGGAATTTGGAATCAGGCAGATGTGATTATAAGCATCTCTGGGAAACATTTATAGTCATCTTTCCTACTCTTTGTTTCTTTATCTGTACAATGGGGATATTCATACCTAACCAATAAGAGTTTTTGAGGCTGATACGAGGTGATGCGTATTAAAGTGTTCAGTGTGAGACCTCAAACTGTGTGCTCCCTTCAAGAGCCACGGCTCTGATCCAAGTAGCATATGGCAGGTTGAGGCATTTTCTGACCTCACATGATCCTCATGTCTCAATTCCAAGAAAAAATGAAGTAGGCATGGTATGGCATGAAGAGAGGAGAAAAAACATACTCATTCCCAAGTTTGGGTTCTGATACCTACATTGTTTAGTAGCTTCTGGATTGCAGATGTCTTTAAAAACTTGAACTTTGTCGTTGCAAATCCACTAAGATTTAATACATAAGTGGAAACAAATGTCTATAAACATTCCAGCCACCTACGAGATCAACTAGTTTACCCAATTCTAGTTTTCTTCTTCTGCCAGCTCACCTTGTACTGAATGCAAGCTATAAAAAAAAGTTTAGAAATTGTTTTATGTGTTTGACCTTTAACATCACAAATGCCAATAAAAAAATTCTCCTTTTTCCCTTCCATAAAAACCAGCAAAATGATTCTAGATCTATCATTAAGAACCTTGAGAACTGCTTTTGAACAAAGATAAAGAAAACAAGCTTCTTTGTTTAGCATTTGTCTATAGCAAGATGAGAGAGAGAAAGAACAAACACATACGTTCTTGTTTTTAGCAGTTTCTCTGCTTGTCACATGAATTCCTTTCTCTCAGCCACTTATAGGTTACAAAGTTGGAGGCAAAATGGGTAAACAACAAACACTTATATGACAAAAAAATACCCTTTCTCCTATCTGTCTAACTTAGGTAAAATATAAAACTCTTAGCTCACAGAGACTCAATAGCTGTAGTTTGAGGCTTTAAGAAGGGGCTTACACTTTTTGTACAGATGAAATCTGATTTTCTGGAATGTTCCTCTTTCTCAGCCACACATCCTGGCTTGGAAAACTCCTACTCAGATTTTAAAATATGGCTGAAGTGTCACCTCCTCTTCCCTGGACCATGCCCCAGATCAACTTCCAGGAGGGAAAGTTGGGTCCACACCCTCCCACAGCGCCGTGTGTGCCTCTGATGCAACTCCTGTCACACTCCCTGCCAGAGGTTTGTTTATGTGAGTGTCACTACAATGGTATGATGAGACCTTTGAAAGCAGGCATTCTATTCCATCCTGTGTTCCCAGCCAATAGCCCAAGGATTGGGATATATTGGTTTAATATATTTCATTGAACAAGCAATTGAAATATATGCTAATTTAGTTATCTACTGATTCAGTTTTTGTATTTGTTGTTTTAGGAATGGGGCATTTCAGTTATTTGCTTGTGATTCTGCTATTTGAGCAGGGCTTGGTGGGGCAGCTCCCCCATTCTATGTGATTTGGCTGGGGTAGTTCTGGTGGGACTGGAAGATCCAATGTGGCCTCAGCTGGTGTCAACAAAAAGTCTGGGGTTTAAGTGGTCCTCTTATCCTCAGATCTTCAGGGCTCTCTCTCCATGTGATCTTTCTTGCTAGTAGGATGATTGACTTCTTATGAGTTGACTCAGGATCCAAGAGGGTGAAAGTGGATACTGCTAAGCCTCTTAAGGCCAGAACTGCCACTTTTCTCCCATTCCGTTCAGATTAATCAAGTCACGCATGGTTAATCCAGATTCATGGGGAGAGGGAAATGGACTGGATGGGAATGGAAGCAGTTGTTGGTGGCCATCTTTGCAGAAAGTAAACCACATTCTATGCTTGCTACTTCAGATGTAAGAGCTTTGCTGAGGACTGGGGCCTACTCTCTTGCCCTAAATTATTTTTCCATATATATTTTTTTCCATATATATATATGGAAAATAATTTATCCACTGAGTTCATGTAGAAGATTTTAGAAATATTATTTTTCATTAGCTATTTTGAGTGTGTGTATGTATGTATGTGTGTCAGGGGGTATTATTGTGGTTACTTGACTTTTTTGTGAAAATCTCTTGTAACAAGATTTCTAGGTTGTTTCTGAAAAGAAGAAATAATAACTGCCTTTTATGACAATTTCCTTACATATGTGTCCTTGGGCTTTTGAGAACAGTCAAGCTGTGAGAAGTCATATGAAGTAAAGTATTTTTTTTTTATTTTTTTGAAAGAGAGAAAAAAAGAAAGAAAGCAAGAGTGAAAGAAAGAAGAAAAAAAAAGAATGTAACAGAGAAAGAAAGAGGAAGAGAAAGAGGGAGAGAGAACGGGATTCTTGTTCTATTGCCCAGGCTAGAATGCAGTCTAAAAATGGGTATTAAAAATCCCTTTTATGCCAATAATTGTGCTTAACAATGGAGACAGGAAGGAATAAGGGATGAAAATAACAAACAAGCAGCCAGCCAATATTTTATTTAAACCTGTGAAATCCTATGCAATTGCTGAGGGGTGATTTACTTCCAACTATGTGGTCACTTTTAAAATAGGTGTAATGTGATACTGACAAAAATGTATGTTTTGTGGATTTAGGGTGGAGAGTTCTGTAAATAATTGCTAAGTTTACTTGTTCCAGGTCTGAGTTCTTAAGATATATTTGTGACCATTA
>CAUYLG010043922.1:0-24471 GCA_963573385.1 Cacajao melanocephalus
TTAGGAAAGGAGGAAGTCAAATTGTCTCTATTTGCAAATGACATGATTGTGTATTTAGCAGACCCCATCGTCTCAGCCCAAAATCTTCTTAAACTGAGAAGCAACTTCAGCAAAGTCTCAGGACACAAAATCAATGTGCAGAAATCACAAGCATTCCTATAGACCAGTAACAGACTTAAAGAGAGCCAAATCAAGAGTGAACTGCCATTCACAATTGCTACAAAGAGAATAAAATACCTAGGAATACAACTAACAAAGGATGTAAAGGACCTCTTCAAGGAGAAGTACAAACCACTGCTCAAGGAAATTAGAGAGGACACAGATGGAAAAACATTCCATGCACAAGGTTAGGAAGAATCCATATCATGAAAATGGCCATACTGCCCAAACTAGTTTATACATTCAATGCTATCCCCATCAAGCTACCTGTGACCCTCTTTACAGAACGGGTAGAAAACACCTTAAACTTCATATGGAACCAAAAGAGAGCCCGCATAGCCAAGATAATCCTAAGCAAAAAGAACAAAGCTGGAGGCATCACGCTGCTTGACTTCAAACTATACTACAAGGCTACAGTAATCAAAACAGCATGGTACTGGTACCAAAACAGAGATGTAGACCAATGGAACAGAACATAGGCCTTGGAAGCAACGTTACACATCCACAACCATCTGATCTTTTACAAACCTGACAAAAACAAGCAATGGGGAAAGGATTCCCTGTTTAAGAAATGGTGTTTGGAAAACTGGCTAGCCATGTGTGGAAAGCAGAAACTGGACCCTTTCCTGACATCGTACACTAAAATTAACTCCAGATGGATTAAAGACTTAAATGTAAGACCTAACACCATAAAAACCCTACAAGAAAACCTAGGCAAAACCATTCAGGACATCAGTATAGGCAAAGACTTCATGACTAAAACACCAAAAGCGTTGGCAACAAAAGCCAAAATAGACAAATGGGATCTAATTAAACTCCGGAGATTATGTATAGCAAAAGAAACAATCAGTAGAGTGAACTGGCAACCAACAGAATGGGAAAAAATTTTTGCAATCTACCCATCTGACAAAGGGCTAATATCCAGATTCTACAAAGTACTGAAACAGATTTACAAGAAACAAACAAACAAACCCATTCAAACTTGGGCGAAAGACATGAACAGACACTTTTGAAAAGAAGACATATATGAGGTCAACAAACGTATGGAAAAATGCTCATCACTACTGGTCGTTAGAGAAATGCAAATCAAAACCATGTTGAGATACCACCTCACGCCAGTTAGAATGGCGATCATTAAAAAATCTGGAGACAACCAGTGCTGGAGAGGATGTGGAGAAATAGGAACACTTCTCCCCTTCCACACTCTCTCATGGAAACCTGTCTTCCCCTCCTAAACTCCATCTCTCTCTCTATTCCCTTCCACTCAGTGTGGAAGCTGCTTTCATCTCCTAGATTCCATCTTTCTGGATTCTCTCACTCAGTGTGAGAGTTAGCTGTTTGTTTCTCTCTCCTTCTCCTGTTTCTCTCTCTGTTTACATAAATCACTTTCTACAAAAAAAAAATAATAAAAAAATAGAAGGAACGTTTCTACACCTTTGGTGGGAGTGTAAATTAGTTCAAGCATTGTGGAAGATAGTGTAGTGATTCCTCAAGGACCTAACAATAGAAATTCCATTCGACCCAGAAATCCCATTACTGGGTATATATCCAAAGCATTAGAAATCATTCTGTTATAAACACACATATGCACGTATGTTCATTGTGGCACTGTTTACAATAGCAAAGACCTGGAACCAACCCAAATGCCTATCCATGATAGACTGGACAAGGAAAATGTGGCACATATGCACCATGGAATACTATACATCCATAAAAATGATGAGTTTGTGTCCTTTGCAGGGACATGGTTGAATCTGGAAGCCATCATTCTCAGCAAACTGACACAAAAACAAAATCAAATACCACGTTCTCACTCATAGGCGGGTGTTGAACAATGAGAATACATGGACACAGGGAGGGGAGCATGACACACTGGGGTCTGTTGGGGGAAATGGGGAGGGACAGTGGTGGGTAGGGAGGTTGGGGAGGGATAACACGGGGAGAAATGCCAGATATAGGTGACAGGGGTATGGAGGCAGCAAACCACATTGCCATGTATGTACCTATGCAACAATCCTATATGTTCTGCACATGTACCCCAGAACCTAAAGTGCAAAAAATATATATAATGTATCCCTATATGTCTATATCTATCTGTCTATATATATAGATATATAAACTACAATGAGCTACTATGTTACTGCTGGTAGAAATATATATATATATATATTTATATATTTATATTATATATATTTCTACCAGCAATAAGGTATATATATAAAATATATAGATCTATATAGATAGATATATAGATAGATCTATATAGAGATACGTGTATATATATATATATATATATATATATATTAATATATATATATAAACTACAATGAGATACTACCTTACTGCTGGTAGAAATATATATATATAGTAGTTTATATGTCTACATATAGATATAGATATATAGATATAGATATATATAGATATATAAACTACAGTGAGATACTACCTTACTGCTGGTAGAATGGCCATAATTGAAAAATAATAAAAAAAGTGGATGTTGGCGTGGATGTGTTAAAAGGGAAACCCTTTTACATTGCTGATGGGAATGTAAAATGTAGTATAAATCACTATGGAAAACAGTTTGGAGATTCCTTAAATAAGTAAAAGTAGGAGTACCATTTGATCCAGCAGTCCCGCTACCCTAAGGAAAATAAGTCATTATATGAAAAAGATACTTGCAGATGCATGTTTACAGCAGCATAATTTGCAATTGCAAAAATATGGAACCAGCGTAAATGCCCATTAACCAACAAGTGTATAAAGAAAATGTGATATGGACAGCATGGACTACTACTCAGCCATAAAAAGGAACAAAATAATGGCATTTGCAGCAACCTGGATGGAGTTGGAGACTATTATTCTAAGTGAAATAACTCAGGAATGGAAAACCAAATATCATCTGTTCTCACTTAAAAGTGAGAGCTAAGCTATGAGGATGTAAAGGCATAAAAAGAGGGATAAAAGCCTACATATTAGGTACAGCATTCACTGCTCAGGTGATGGATATACCAAAATCTCTGAAATCACCACTAGAGAACTTATCCATGTAACTGAAAACCACCTGTTCCCCAAAAACTATTGAAATAAAAAAGAAGGTCGCTGGCTTTTTCCTTGCATACATATATTGTGATGACTGTATGGTTTTTGTTCTTTATTAATATTACATAGTACATTGATTGATTTTCATGTATTGAACAGACCTTGCACTTCCTGGAATAAATCCTACTTGTAATGTTGCTTAGTTCTTTTTAATGTTGCTGGTAATATTTTGTTGGAGATTCTTGTGTTTGTATTAATAAAAAATATTACTCTGTTATTTTTGTTTGATGTCTTTGTCTTGTTCTGATAGTAGGGTAATACTGGCCCCATATAATTAGTTGAGAAATGTTCTTTCCTTTTGTTTTAGAAGAGTTTATGAAGGATTGATATTAATTCTTTGAATGTTTGGTAGATTTCTCCAGAGAAGCCATCTGGGCTTTGCTTTTCTGGGCTGTGCCTTTTTTTGTAGGAAGTTTTAAAAGTACTAATTTTATCTTTTTACTTGTTAAAGGCGTATTCAGATTTTCTATTTCTTCAGTAATTTGTCCCTTTCTAGGAATTTGTCCATTTCATGTAAATTACCTAATTTGGTATACAGTTGTTCATAGTGTTCTTTTATAATCCTTTTTTACTTTTATAAGGTAGATGATGATGTTCCATCTCTTATTCCTGATTTTAGTAATTTAAATCTTTTAACCAAATATTGGTCAATCCAGCTAAAGGTCTGTTACATTTATGGATCTTTTCAAAGAATAAACTTTAAAGTTTTGCCAGTTTTCTCTGTTTTCCATCGTTCTGTTTCATTTACTCCAACTCTAATCATTGTCATTTTTTCCTCTGCTTGCCTTAATTTTCTGTTTTTTTTTTCCAGTTTCTTATGGTGGACGTTTAAGTTATTTGAAATTTTTCTTCTTTTTAAATAGAGCTACTTATAGCAATAAATGTTCCTCTAAGCAGTTCTTTAGCTGCCTCTTGTGAAATTTTTTATTTTTATTTTATTTTTTTGAGATGGAGTCTCGCTGTGTTGCCCAGGCTGGAGTGCAGTGGTGCAATCTTGGCTCACTTCACCCTCTGCCTCTGAGGTTCAAGGAATTCTCCTGCCACAGCCTCCCAAGTAGCTGGGACTGCAAGCACCTGCCACCATGCCCGGCTAATTTTTGTATTTTTAGTAAAGATGGGTTTTCGCCATGTTGGCCAGGCTGGTCTTGAACTCCTGACCTCAACTTATCCACTTGCCTCGGCCTCCCAGAGTGCTGGGATTACAGGTGTGTGCCACCATGCCTGGCTGCCTCTTGTAAGATTTGACAGGTGTTAGTCTCATTTTTATTTATCTCAAAGTCTTTTCTGTTTTCTTTGTGATTTCCTCTTTGACTCTGGTTAATTAAGAGCGTGTTGTCTAATTTACACATATTTGTATGTTCTCTAATTTTCCTGCTGTTATAGGAGATCGATTATAGTTTGTGTAATGTCAGCCCTTTTACTTTTACTGAAGCTTGTTTGTGGCATAACAGGCTCTATCAAGTGTTTTATGGGCACTTGATAACTACGCTGCTGTTGTTGGGTGGAATGTTTTGTAATTGTCTCTTAAGCCTAAAACAGAAAATGTTTTGCCCTTAATAAGAAATATGTGTAGGTCTCTGGTTCTTTCCCAGTTTTTTAGAATGATCCCTTTGATGTCCTGGGTGGAGCATCAGGGCAGTGCACCTTGGTTAGTTTGAAGATGGGTGAAGTGGCATTACTGTGCAAAGCGAGATGAGAAAGCAGGACTTAGTTTGGTGCCTTAACTTTAAGTGTGTTCTCAGGCAGATTTGTTTTAAGAAAGTCTATAAAGGAGACAAAGGATCTGGAAATGGATTATCTTAAAACCATTTGTAATGCTTTTAGTAGGACTTTATTTTTCTTCAGGGGTGTGCATGCCCTAGGTTGAAGATAAATGGAAAGGATCTTGTAGTAAAGAGTTAAAGTTAAGGATTTGCTTTTATGTGCACTGAGAAACTACTGAATATTTAGGAAGTAAATTTTTTTTTTTTTTTTTTTTTTTTTTTTTTTAGTGAGGTTAATTTGTAATATGAGTAATGGGAAGAAGAGACTAGAACTATGGAGCCTATTTAGAATTTATGCAGAAAGAAATTTACATTCAATTCATTAAAAACTTGTTGAGAACTTACTTTGTGTTAGGCATGGGCTGAGCTCCTCCTCTTCAAGAATTTACAATCACATTGAGTGTTTCAAGTACAGTAATTTTGGTATGTCTTAGGTATGGTGGTGGCACAAGAAAAGTTACTGTCTATAGTCTGATAAATAATATATATATATATATATTTTTTTTTTTTCAGGTATGTATTCTGAGCTCTGGATGCAGATACCCCATACTCTAGTAGATTTCTTCATTTGGATGTCTTCCAGGCACCTTAACTATATGTCTAGATGGAGATCATGATCTTTAGTCATCTCTAGTCTGTTCTTGTTTTAGCATTTTTGCCTCAATAAATGATATTAGCCAGATGAAGCTAAAGTTTTGCAAGTCCATATTCAGTTAGTCACCAAGTATTAATGATTCTAAATATCTCTTGAGGTAAGGGTAGCAAGCCACCATTATCTCTTTTTGGACTGCTGGATCAAGTTTTTTTTTTTTTTTTTTTTTTTCCTTTCAGATGAGCTCTCACGATATTGCCCAGGGTGGAGTGCAGAGGCAGTTTACAGGAGTGGTCATCACACACTGCAGCCTCAAACTCCTGGGGTTATGTGATCCCTCCTGCCTCAGCCTCCCAAGTGGAAATAGAGGCGTACACCACCATGCCGGGCTGAATCCTCCTGCATTTAATTTTGCTATTCTTCCTTCTTCCTTTTCTACACTGTAACTTCCCAAGTGATTTTAATAAAAACAAACCATGCCTTGGCACTGCCTTGCTTAAAACCTTTTTATTGCATCTGTTAGGATAAAGTCCAAATTTCTTAAAATGGCTTAAAAGCAAGTTGGTCTTCTGGCTCCTGCTTACTTCACCAGCTTCATCCTTTGTCACCAAGCTATTAATCTGCCATATTGAACTTTTTGAGTCGTTTAAAATGTGACATATTCTCTGTAGCCTGCTGTTCTTGCAGATCTTGTCTTGATTTGTGTTTCCATTTCTTTTATTTACTTAATTTATTTTTGGTTTGGATAGGATCTCACTCTGTCATCCAGGCTGGAGTGCAGTAGTGTGATCATGGTTCACTACAACCTCAACCTCATGGGCTCAGGGGACTGTAGATGCATGCCAGTATGTCTGGCTGAGTTTTACATTTTTTTGTAGAGATGAGGTCTCACTATGTTGCCCAGGCTGGTCTTGAGCAATCCTTCTGCCCCAGCCTCCTAAAGTGCTGAGATTACAGGGGTGAGCCACTGCACCCAGTTTCTAACTACCTCTCTAAGTCTCCCTCTCTCCAGCTGTATCATCCAACCAATCAAGTATCTTTTAGTTCCTAAGAGAGTTATTCTTCTTCTTGCCTTTTGGTTATTTGCACATGTTGTTCTAATACTTATACTTCTTTTTACCCATTTTTGTCTTACTCCTATTCATTCTTCAGTTTTCAAGTTGTTTGTTCAAGGAGGCCTTCCTCGACGCCTTAGACCAGATTTGATTTTTTTGCTACATGTACCCACTGAACCTTTTATGTGCTTTAGCAATTGCACTCAACCTATTTTTATAAGGATTACTTGTTTTTCTTCTCCACAGCACTGGGAGCTTTGAAAGGACAGCATCTGGGTCTGTCTGGTTCACACTGTATCTCCACCACTTGGAATTTTGCCAGACATAGAAAATGCTCAGTGTATATTTACTAAATGTTGAGAAATGACTGCCATAATTAACTTTGCATGGATGGGTCAGGAAATGTTTGAGAGACAATGAAATGCATGAGTTGGGGCTTGAAAAATGAGTAGGTGGGTCATGCATGGTGGTGTAATCCCAGTACTTTGGGAGGCTGAGGTTGGTGGATCACTTGAGACCAGGAGTATGAGGCCAGCCTGGGTGACAAAGTAGGACCCTGTGTCAACAGAAAATACAAAAATTAGGCGTGGTGGTGCATATCTGTAGTACCAGCTATTCGGGAGGCTGAGGTGGGAGGATCACTTGAGCCCTGGAGGTTGAGGCTACAGTGAGCCATGATTGTGCCACTGCACTGCAGCCTCGGCAACAGAGCAAGACCCTATCACAAAAAAAAAAAAAAAAAAAAAAAAAAAGGGTTGGGCTCAGTGGCTCACGCCTGTGATCCCAGCACTTTGGGAGGCTGAGGTGAGCGGAATACGAGGTCAGGAGATCAAGACCATCCTGGCCAACATGGTGAAACCATGTCTCTACTAAAAATACAAAAATTAGCTGGACTTTGGGGCACGTGCCTGTAATCCCAGCTACTTGGGAGGCTTAGGCAAGAGAATCGCTTGAACCTGGGAGTTGGAGGTTGCAATGAGCTGAGATTGTGCCACTGCATTCCAGTCTGGCAACAGAGCTAGACTCTGTCTCAAAAAAAAAAAAAAAGAAAAATGAAAAATGAGTAGGTGTTTTCAGGATGTTGGGGTGAGAATGAGGGTGATGAGGGGACTAGCATTTTGGGAGGACAGAACACCATTTGTAAAGGCATGAAGATATGAAAAAGCACGGGACATTAGGCAGCTGACTGCCCATAGTTCCAACCAGGTAGAGTGTGAATTTGAGGAATTGGTGAGAGATGGGACTAGATGATGAAGAAGAGACAAGATCATAGAGGGCCTTAAAGGTCATTGTCTTCTGGTTGGCATTAGGAGCCATTCATATTAAGGAGGATATTTTAACATTTATTACACTTTTTTAATATCTTAGATTTTTTCTAAAAATTATATTATCTCATTTAACACAACAGTCTTCTTGCTGTCAGCTATAATTCATCTGAAGTGAGTGAAGGCTGATATCTTATTTATCCTAATATACTAGGTATTTATAATTATATCCTAAGCAAGATCATCATTCTTTGAAATCAGATTTTGTATATTAGACCTCTCTATATCCCACAGAGAACTTGGGTCATTTTTGGTAAAGTTTTGATATACTCAATGATATCAGTAGAGTATATCAGTTGATATTGATATCAATGCTTCTTTTAAAATGAGTCCAGTGTACCAGATGAATCTTGTAGAATAGAGCTTTTACTACCTATGTTCCTTGCTCTCTGCTTTGTTAATGAAATTGATAATGGCGTTAATATTTTTGGGTGTAATCATTTTCTGTTTACTCACCAAAACTTATCAAACTTTCTACATGAATTACTTTTAAGATATTTTTTATTTGTGGTTGATCTTTGGAACCTAAATTAGGGATTTTAATCTTTATTCCTATTAAACTGTTTTAGTTTCTAATTCTCTTATTTTTTTATTTGGATCTTATTTATATATTTTCATAATTAATAAAGGCTTAAAATCCCAGGATAGTGTATAAACCACTGTGATGCTTCCCTTATCCATTCAGTTCTATATCCACAGTTGTTCCTTATGTATTTTTGTGAAGTTTCTCTATGCATTCACAATACTAAACAAATATTAATGCATATTTTTACTTTTTTTTGGGTACTAAAATAGCATGCTATATTCAGTGTTCAGCAGATTTTTTCCCTCTACTTAATACTTCTTGGAGATCTTTTCATATAGTCCATAGGGAGCATCCTTATTTAAAAAATCTGCATAGTGTTTTAGTACATGGATATGCCATAATTTAACCAGTCCTTTGTTAATGGATATTTGAATTATGTCCTTTTTTGCTAATAGAAACAATGCTTCAGTGAATGACCTTGTATATATTTGCCCATCCTCATTGACACTTGTGCAAATATACCTGTAAGATAAAGTTACTGATGTTGGATGTGTTGAATTTCTGAGTATATGCACTTGTCTTTCAGTGGTGGTTTAAAGGTTTTTTGTTGTTGTTGTTGTTATTTTATCTCTCTCTCTCTCTCTCTCTCTCTATCTATATATCTTGCCTATTTCTTAGTTTGTTCTTAGGTAGTTACCTTTTTGTAGTTGTTATAAATGGGATCTTTTCTATGATTGTCATTTCTGTTGATTCCATATATTTGTGTGTGTGTATGTGTGTGTGTGTGTCTGTGTATATATATACACATATGTGTGTGTATATGTCTATATATACATATATACCTTACTCTTTTTTTTTCTAGTTGATTATCTTGGGTTTTTTGAGTATGTGAAATCACCTACAGAATAGTGTTTATTTTGTCCCTTTCTGTCCACACCTGATGTTAATAACAAAGTGTCTTTGTGTTTTTTTTTTTTTTTTGAGGCGGACTCTCACTCTCTTGCCGAGGCTGGAGTGCCGTGGTGAAATCTTAGGTCACTGCAATCTTCACCTCCCTGATGCAAGTGATTCTCCTACTTCAGCCTCCCGAGTAGCTGGGATTACAGGCATGTGCCCCCACACATGGCTGTATTTTTAGTAGATGGGCTTTCACTATGTTGGCCAGGCTAATCTTGAACTTCTGGTCTCAAGTGATCCGCCCACTTTGGCCTCCCAAAGTGCTGGGATTACAGACATGAGCCCAGCTATGTTTGTTTTTACTTTTTCATTATTATACTTCTTAACTTTGTGTTATATTAAACATACACAGTATATACCAAGTATGTCAGAATATCTGAATGATATACTTTTAATTCCAGTGGTTACAGATAAGGCCATTAGCACCTTTAATCTGCCTCTCACCTTCTTTCCTTTTCAGTTTTTTCTTGTGTGTGTCATTCTGCATCATCAGGGCATATAAAATTTATATTCTGTCTGTCACCCTAATCTCCATATTTGTTTTATTCTTAGTTCAGCTATTAAATTTATTCAGTGCTCATTGTCAGCTCTTTTTTTGTGATATTTCCTCAAAACTATTCTGTTTCCTCAATAAGAGATCATGAGCAAGATATTCCCTGAGTTTTTGAGTGTTCAAAACTGTAGCTTTTATACTTATTCTCTAAGGACATCTTGATTGGATGGAACGTCTTTTGGTTATATTTTCTTTCTTTCAGTATCTTTAAAATGTTTATCTAGTGTCTTTCAGTGTTTGATACTGCAGTGGAGAAATCTGAGGCTAGTATGATTTTTAACCCTTTTTATTTTTCAAGTTTTAAAGTCTAATAAGTTTTCCAGGTTATGTCTTGTGTTCAGCATTCTGTGTCAGTGTTTTCTTGGCACAAAATATATTTTAAAGTCGTTTGCATCCTCCCACAAGAAAACCTTCCTGAATTATATCTCTGTAATTATATTTCTGAATTAATCTTCTCTTATTTTGAGTTTGTTTAGGAATTCCAGTTATGCATATAATAGATTCCTTTGCCATCCTCTCTAGCTATAATTTTCTCTGTAATATCCATTCAGGTTTGTGGGTTGATGTTTTTAATCAGTTTGGGGAAAATATCAGTAACTATCTTGGTGAATATTGTTTCTCTCAGATTCTTTTTTTTTTTTTTTAGGACTCTAGTTGTAAGTTTTTTGATCTTTTGATCAAGTTTCACATGTCTATTATACTCTTACCTATTTTTTCCTCTGTTTCAGTTTAGATATTTTCTTTTTTGTTAGTTTTTATTTCAAACTCATAAACTTAACTCTGCAATCCAACTAGGCATGGAAGGGAATAAGGATACTATGGAACCTAAAGAACTGCAGCAAGAGCACAATAATTATAGGATGCTGTGAGCAAATGGGATGGAGGGGTGCTCTCCTGAGCTATAGAAGGAATGGTCTGATGGTTAAGATAAAACACAAGTCAAATTTATTAGAATTGTCCAGAGTCAGCAATGATGATCTTCTCTCTTCTTTTGCCATTTCTGGACCCAGAGCACTCCATGGTCTGCATGATATTAGTGCTATTGTTCACCTTGCCAAAGACCACATGCTTGCCATTCAACCACTCAGGTCTTAGCAGTGCAGAGAACGATTTGTGTTGGGTCCAGCATTTGTCATGGACAAGATGCCAGGACCTGTATGCTTCAGAATGAAGTTCTCATCATCAAATTTCTCCCTATAGTTGGACTTGCCACCAGTGCCATTATGGTGTGTGAAGTCACTACCCTGACACATAAACCCTAGAACAATTCTGTGAAAGCAGGAGCACTTATAACCAAATGCTTTCTTCCCAGTCCTCAGAGCATGAAAGTTTTCTGCTGTTTTTGGAACTTTGCTGACAGCTTGAAGGAGATACAGCCCAAGGGCATACCATCCACAGTGATGTCAGGGCTCTGGGTGGTGTTGGTGTCTACAAAGCCAGTTTAGATATTTTCTATTGATCTGTCTTCAGGTTCACTAATTCTGTGTTCCGCTTTGTGGTGAAAACATTTAAAATCTACTATTTTAATAATGCTCTAGAATAGCATTTTTCAAACTTTAACATACAAAGGAGTTGCCTGGAATATTGTTTTTAAAAAATTTTTATTTTAGGTTCAGGGGAACATGTGCAGATTTATTATATAGGTAAATTGCATGTTATGGGGGTTTGTTATATGACTATTTCATCATCCAGGTAGTAGACAGAGTACACAATAGGTGGTTTTCTATTCTAACCCTCCTTACACCGTCCACCTTCCTGTAGGCCCTGCTGTCTATTGTTCCCTTCTCTGTGTCCATGTATACTCAGTGTTTAGCTCCCACTCATAAGTGAGAACATGCAGTATTTAGTTTTTATTTTTCTGTATTAGTTCACTTGGGAAAATGGCCTCCAGTTCCATCCCTGTTACTGCGAAGGATGTGATCTCATTCTTCTTTTATGGTTGTGTAGTATTCCATGGTGTATATGTACCACATTTTCTTTATCCAGTCTAGCACTGATGGGCTTTTAGATTGATTCTATGTCTTTGCTATTGTGTATAGTACTGTGAAGAATATACATGTGTATAAAGACATACATGTCTTTATGGAAGAATGATTTATATTTCTTTGGATATGTACCCAGTAATGGTTGGATATATACCTAGTAATGGAATTTCTGGGTTGATTGGTAGTTCTGTTTTAAGTTCGTTGAGAAATTGCCAGAGTGATTTCACAATGGCTGAACTACTTTACATTTCCACCAGCAGTGTGTAAGCGTTCCCTTTTCTCTGTAATCCTGCCGGTGTCTGTTACTGTTTTGACTTTTAAATAATAGTGATTCTGACTGGTGTTAGATGGTGTCTCATTGTGGTTTTGATTTGCACTTCTCTAGTGATCAGTGATATTGAGCTTTTTTTAAATATGCTTGTTGGCTATGTTTTCTTTTGAAAAGTGTCTCTTCATGTTCTTTGCTTACTTTTTAATGTGTTTTTTTGTTTGTTTGTTTTTTCCTTGTTAATTTGTTTAAGTTCCTTAAGATTCTGGATATTAGACCTTTGTCGGATGCATAGTTTGCAAATATTTTCTCTCATTCTGTAGGTTGTCTGTTTATTCTGTTGATAGTTTATTTTTCTGTGCAGAAGCTCTTTAGTTTAATTAGGTCCCATTTGTCAGTTTTTGTTGCGACTGCTTTTGGCATTCTTGTCATAAAATCTTTGCCAGAGCCTATGTCCAAAATGTTATTTCCTAGGTTTTCTTAAACCTAGACTTAACGCCCAACCATATAATTGCATCATTAAATGTAAATGGAATAACCATTTAATAGACCAGCACAAACTGGGTTAAAGAAAGCAACATCCAAGCCTATGGTGTTTAGAGGAAATTTACTTTAATGATGAAGACATAGAAAGGTTATAACTAAAATGGCATAAAAAAGATATGCCATGCAAATATGATGCATAAGAAGTCTGGTATGTCTATATTAATATGAGACAAAGTAGACTTCAGGAAAGAGAATATTACTAGAGAAAAAAGACATTTAATAAGGATGAAAGGGTCAGCTGGGCACAGTAGCTCATGCCCATCACTTTGTGATCCCAGCATTTTGGGAGGCTGAGGCAGGTGGATCACCTGAGGTCAGGAGATCGAGACCAGCCTGGCCAACATGGTGAAACCCCATCTCTACTGAAAATACAAAAGTTAGCTGGGCATGGTGGTGCATGCCTATAATTCCAGCTACTCGGGAGGCTGAGGCAGAATTGCTTGAAACCAGGAGGCAGAGGTTGCAGTGAGCCGAGATCACGCCACTGTACTCCAGCCTGGGTGATAGAGTGAGGCTCCATCTCAAAAAAAAAAAAAAGATGAAAGGATCAGTTTGTTGAAGATATAAAAATCCTAAATGTGCATGCACAGTTAATAGAGCTTTAAAATAAACGATAAGCAAAACAAGCTAGGATGCAAAAATTGAGAGAACTAAAGAGGTAGACACATCTATAATAATAGCTGGATATTTTAACATCAGTTTTTTAGTAACTGATAGAAGAAACAGACATTATCTCAGTAAGATTTTAGAAGATTTAAACCACACTGTCAACCAAAACTCGGCAAAATTGGAATTTTAGATCATTACACCCAACAGAGTACACAGTTTTCAGTTGTTTATATACTTACTGATGTAGATCATCTGATGGGCCAAAAAGCATGTCTTAATACATTTTAGAGAATTGAAATAATACAGCATGTGTTCTTTAATTAAAATGACATAAGGTAAATAAAAACAGTAAAATAATCAGAAAACTTTCAAATATTTGGAAATACTTCTTTTTTTTTGAGACAGAGTCTTGCTCTGTCACCAGCCACCAGGCTGGAGTGCAGTGGCGCGATCTCGGCTCACTGCAAACCTCCACCTCCCAGGTTCCAGCAATTCTCCTGCCTCAGCCTCCCGAGTAGCTGGGACTACAGGTGTGCACCACCACGCCCAGCTGATTTTTGTATTTTTTAGTAGAGATGGGTTTTCACCATGTTGGCCGGGATGGTCTCGATTTCTTGACCTTGTGATCTGCCCACCTTGGCCTTCCAAAGTGCTGGGATTACAGGGATGAGCCACCGGGAAATATTTCTAAGTAACCAAGGCCTTAAAAAAAAATCACAAAGGAAATTAGAAGATATTTTGTCATGCAGGATAGTTTGGAAAAAAACGAAAATATTTTAAATTGAATTATAATAAACACATAACATCTAAAATTTGTGGATTCAGTAAAGCAATGCTGAGAAGAAATTTTATAGTTTTAAATGCTTATGTTAGAAGGAAAGAAAAACTTAAATAATATAAGCTACCCATATGAGGAACTAGAAATAGAATGGAAAATTAAACCCAAATAATGTTAGAAGGAAAGATATAAGAGCTGAAATCAATTAAATAGAAAACAGAGAAAATCAGTAAAGCCAAAGTGGTTTTTAAAAAGTATTGATAAAAATGATAAATCTCTAGCAATACTAATGAATTAAAAAACAGGGAAGACATATTTATAATGAAAGAAGAGAAGACATCAGGGAATATTATGAACCATTTTACTTTAAAATATTGCTTGAATGGTTAAGTTGAACAAAGTTGACACAGGAAGAAAGAGAAAACCAGAGTGATACTATATTAAATAATTTTTTTTTTTGAGACAGAGTCTTGCTGTTGCCCAGGCTGGAGTGCAGTGGTGCGACCTTGGCTCACTGCGACCTCTGCCTCCCAGATTCAAGCAATTCTCCTGACCTAGCCTCCTGAGTAGTTGGGATTACAGGTACCTGCCACCATACCCATCTAATTTTATATTTTCAGTGGAGATGGGGTTTCACAATGTTGGCCAGGCTGGTCTCAAACTCCTAACCTCAAGTGATCCACCTACCTCAGCCTCCCAAAATGCTGGGATTCCAGGCGTGAGCCACTGTGCCAGCCTTTTTTTTTTAAATAAAAAAAATATTTTTTGACCGGGCACGGTGGCTCATACCTGTAATCCCAGCACTTTGGGAGGCTGAAGCAGGTGGATCACTTGAGCTCAGGAGTTTGAGACTAGCTTGTGCAACATGGTGAAACTCATCTCTACAAAAAAATACAAAAATTAGCCGGATGTGGTGATGTGGTGTGCCTCTAGTCCCAGCTACTTGGGAGGCTGAGGTGAGATTGCTTGAGCCCAGGAGGTTGAGGCTGTAGTGAGCTGTGATTGCGCTGCTGCACCCTAGGCTGGGCAAAAGGGCAAAAGAGCAAGAACTTGTCACCCCCGCCAAAAAAGAGTGGTTTTTTTTTTTTTTTTTTTTTTTTTTAAAGAGAGAATCTCATTCTGTTTCCTAAGCTGGAGTACAGTGGCTCGATTGTAGCTCACTGTAACCTTGAACTCACGTGATCCTCCCACTTCAGCCTCCCTAGTAGCTGGGACACACCACCATACCAGACTAATTATGTTTTTTAAAATAGATGGGATCTCACCATGTTGTCCAGGCTGATTTTGAACTTTTGGCCTCATGTGATCCTTTCAGCCTCCCATATTGCTGGATTACAGGTGTGATCCACTGTACTTGCTCTGAATTTCTTTATTTTTATTTATTTATTTAATAATTTTAAAAAATTATACTTTAAGTTCTGGGATACATGTGCAGATCTTGCAGGATTGTTACGTAGGTATACACATGCCATGGTGGTTTGCTGCTTCCATCCCCCCGTCACCTACATTAGGTATTTCTCCTAATGTTATCCCTCCCCAGTCTCCCCACCCCCTGCTATCCCTCCCCTAGCTCCCCCACCCTCCAACAGATCCCGGTGTGTGATGTTCCCCTCCCTGTGTCCATGTGTTCTCATTGGGCAACACTCACTTATGAGTGAGAACATGCCATGTAACCAAAGCCTGGAGTTTGCCATGGCCCGCCGGTCATCCCAGTCAGAGGGAACTGGCCATGTGAGACCCTCTCTCTCTCTCTCTTTTTTTTTTTTGAGATGGAGTCTTGCTTCAGTCACCCAGGCTGGAGTGCAGTGGTACGATCTCAGCACCCTGTAACCTCTTTCTCCTGGGTTCAAGTGACTCCCATGTGTCAGCCTCCCAAGTAGCTGGGATTACAGATGACCGCCATCATGCCTGGCTAATTTTTGTATTTTTGTAAAGATGAGATTTCACCATGTTGGCTAGGCTGGCTGAATTTCTAATAAAAGAACTTTCCCACCAAAAACACTCAAGTGCTAGATGGTTTCACTTGTGAATTAATTCTATGACACATTTAAAGAAGAGGTAATACTAACTTTGCACAAAAGCTTTAAAAAAATTTATTTATTTTTTGAGAAGGAGTCTCACTCTGTCACCCAGGCTGCAGTGCAGTGGTGCAATCTTGGCTCACTGCAACCTCTGCCTCTTGGGTTCGAGCAATTTTTTTGCTTCAGCCTCCCAAGTTGTTGGGATTACAGGTGCCTGCCACCATGCCCAGCTAATTTTCTGTATATATATATATATATAAATTCCATTTGAATAAGATATATATATATATATATATATATTTTATTGCACTTTAGGTCCTGGGGTACATGTACAGAACATGCAGGATTGTTGCATAGGTACATACATGGATGGCAGTGTGGTTTGCTGCCTCCATCCCCCTGTCACCTATATCTGGCATTTCTCCCCATGTTATCCCTCCCCAACCTCCCTATCCCCTGCTCTCCCTCCCCTATTCCCCCCTATAGACCCCCGTGTGTGATGTTCCCTGTGTCCATGTGTTCTCATTGTTCAGCACTTGCCTATGAGTGAGAACATGTGATGTTTGATTTTCTGTTCTTGTGTCAGTTTGCTGAGAATGATGGTTTCCAGATTCATCCATGTACCTACAAAGGACACAAACTCATGGTTTTTTGTGGTTGTATAGTATTCCATGATGTAGGTGCCACATTTTCCTTGTCCAGTCTATCATGAATGGGCATTTGGGTTGGTTTCAGGTCTTTGCTATTGTAAACAGTGCCAGAATGAACATATGTGCACATGTGTCTTTATAATAAAACAATTTATAATCCTTTGGATATATACCCAGTAATGGGATTTCTGGGTCAAATGGAATTTCTATTTCTAGGTCCTGGAGGAATCACCACACTGTCTTCCACAATGGTTGAACTAATTTACACTCTGACCAACAGTGTGAAAGTGTTCCTATTTCTCCACATCCTCTCCAGCATCTGTTGTCTCTGGATTTTTTAATGATTGCCATTCTAACTGGCGTGAGATGAATTTTCTGTATTTTTAGTAGAGATGGGGTTTCACCATGTTGGCTAGGCTGATCTCAAGTGATCCATCTTGACCTCCTACAGTGCTAGGATTACAGGCGTGAACCACTGTGTATGGCTGCACAGACACTTTTAGAAAGCAATAGAGGATGAAACATTTCCTAATTCATTTATTAAGCCAGCATAACCTTGATCCAAAACCTAAGGAGATTATAATAAAAGAAAATTGTCCAGGTGAGGTGGCTCATGCCTATAATCCCAGCACTTTGGGAGATCAAGGTGGGAGGGTCTCTTGAGGCCAAGAGTTTGAGACTGTACAACATAATGAGACCTTGTCTCTGCAAATAATTAAAAAATTAGCCAGGTGTTGTGGTGTGCACCTGTAGTCCTAGCTACTTGGGAGGCTTAGGTGGGAGAATTGCTTGAGCCCAAGAGTTTGAGGTTGCTGTGAGCCAGGATCACATTATTGCACTCCAGCCTGGGTGACAAAGTGAGATCCCATCTCTAAAAAATATTCCATTTGAAGATAGATGTAAAATCTCCTTAATATTAGCAATTTAACTTCAGCATTATATAAAAAGGATAATATACCACAACCAGTGTTGTTTATGTGAGAAAGGCAAGGTGAGTTTAACAACTCAGGAGTAAATCAGGTATGATACTACAATGATAGATTCAAGTCACTATACATTTGTCCAAGTCCATAGAGTATATAACACCATGAGTAAGCCCTAAAGTATGGACTTTGTGTAATTATAGTGATGTGTCAATGTAGCTTCATCAGTTGTAACAACTGTTCCCTCTGGTGGGTGGATGTTGATCATGAGTGGAGTTATACACGTGTAGGGGAAAGGGTATATGAGAAATCACTATACCTTTTTAAAAAAATTTTCCTGTGATCCTAAAACAGCTCTTTAAAAAAGGTATTTTTTAAAAAAGTAAATCAGTGTAATTCACAATTAACAGAATAAAGAGATTCAGTCATCTTAGTATATCCAGAAAAAACATTAGGTAAAACTTATCACCATTTATTATGAAAAGAGTCCCATTATCCAAGAATGAAAAGAACCTCCTCAGTCTAATAAGGACATCTATGAAGAACCCACAGCTAACATCGTTTTTAATAATAAAACCTAGAATGATTCTCTCCTAAGCTTGGGAAAAAAAGCAATGATATCTGCCTTCACAACTTCTATTTGACATTGTTTTGGGATCTTAGTTAATGCCTATAAAACAAGAAGTAGGAAGTAGGAAGCATAAATATTGGAATTAAAGAAGTAAAACTCAGATTTGCAGATGATCATGATTATCTTATTAGAAAACTGTAGACAATCCACAATGAAATGGCTAATATTAGTTATGGAGTTTGGTAAAGTCTGAGAACATGGTCAATATATGTAAAACAAACAACAAGGTCCAGGGTTCAAGTCCCTGTTTGAGCATTCCATTTCCTTCATGGATGAAGCTGGAAGCCATTATCATTAGCAAACTAAAGCAGGAACAGAAAACCAAATACCACATATATATTCACCACATATTCTCACTTAGTGGGAACTGAACACTGAGAACACATGGACACAGGGAGGGGAACAACATATACTGGGGCCTGTTGGGTGGTGGGGTGGGGGTAGGGAAAGCATTAGGAAAAATGGCTAATACATGCTGGGCTTAATATCTAGGTGATGGGTTGATAGGTGCAGCAAACCACCATAACACATGTTTAACTATGTAACAAACCTGCACATCCTGCACATGTACCCCAGAACAACAACAACAACAACAACAACAACAAACTCAAGGTCTCACTGTGTTGCCCAGTCTGGAGTACAGTGGCATGAAACACAGCTCACAATAACCTTGAACTCCTGGGCTCAAGAGATCCTCTTGCCTCAGCCCCCTGAATAGCTAGGACTATAGGTGTGCACCATCATGCCTGGTTGATGTTTTTTATTTTATTTTTTTGTAGCGACAGTGTCTTCCTATGTTACCCAGGCTGGCCTTAAACTCCTGGGCTCAAGCTATCCTTCCACCTCTGCCTCCCAAAGTGTTGGGATTACAGGTGTGAACCACTGTACCTGGCCATAAAAAATGAATTATATATTTCTATGTTCCTCTAATGAACATTTGGTGAAATTGCATAACATGCTGTACAGTAGTATTAAATATATTGAATACCTAAGGATAAATATAATCAAATATGTAGGATATGTAGTAGTTATGTTTTGAAAATAACACTGAGATATTAAAGATTGAAATAAATTTAAAGATAATGTATTCATGAGTTAGAAGACTCAATATTGTAATTTCAGTCAATATCCTACCAGGCATTTATTAATTAATTTAATCTAGAGATGGGGTCTTCATGTATTGCTTAGGCTGGTCTTGAACTCCTGAGCTCAAGTGATTCTCCCGCCTCGGCCTCCCAAAGTGCTGAGATTACAGACTTGAGCCACCGTGCCTAGTCCAGGCTTAAAAAAATACATAATTTGGTAAACTGATTCAAAAATTTATATGGGTCCAGAATCGTCAAAATAATATATGGTATATCCTAGAGAATGTTTTGTGTATTTGAAAAGAATATGTATTATAGTGCTGTTGGATAGAATGTTTTGTATGTCTCTTAGGTCCATTTGGTTTATTATGTTGTTCAAGTCCACTGTTCTCTTACTGATTTTTGGTCTGGATGGTCTCTCTATTGTTGAAAGTGGTGTATTGAAGTTCTCTACCATTATTGTATTTCTGTCTATTCTCCCCTTTAGATCTGTTAATATTTGTTTTATGTGTTAAGATGCTCTGATGTAGGATGCATATATATTTACTACTGTTACATTCCCTTGATGAATTGATCTCTTAACCATTATATAATGGTTATATTTGTCTCTTACAACAGTTTTTCACTGAAGTCTATTTCGTCTGATATAAATATAGCTACTTTTGCTCTCTTTTGGTTTTCATTTGTATGGAATATCTTTTTCCCACCCTTCATTTCCAGGCAATGTGTGCTTTTAAGTCTAGGTCAAGTCTCCTATAGGCAACATATAATTGGATCATGTTTTAAAAATCCATTTGGCCACTCTGTGTCTTTTGATTGGAGAATTTAATCTATGTACATTTAAAGCAATTATTGATAGGTAGGTACTTACTGTTAACCTTTTGTTAATTTTTTTTTTTTTACTGTTTTGTAATTCTATTGTTTTTTCCTTTTTTTTTTTTTTTTACTGTTTTGTAATTCTATTGTTTTTTCCTCTTCTTTCTGTCTTTGTGATTTAATGATTATTTGTAGTGGTATGGTTTGATTCCTTTCTGTTTTATCATTTATGTATCTACAATAAGCTTTTGCTTAGTGGTTGGCTGAGTCTTTAATACATCTTATAGTGGTAACAGCTGTTTATATGTGATAACAACTCAACTTTACATCTAAAGAACTTGACACAACATTGTGACTATAACTAATAACAATGTATAGTATTCTTGAAAAATCGTGAGTAGATTGTTTTCACTATGGAAAAATAATATGTGAGATAATACATATGTTATTTAGCTATTCCACTTTCTATCTGTCTACCTCCCTCCCTACCTACCTAACTTTCAAAGCAAAATGTTATAAACAGTAAATATGTAATAAATTCAGGCCAGGCCTAGTGACTCATGCCTGTAATACCAATACTTTGGGAGACTGAGGTTGGAGGATCACTTGATCCCAGGAGTTCAGCTTGGGAAACATAGTGAGACCCCATCTCTACCAAAAAAAATAAAAAGCCAGTTGTGAGTGTGTCATGCACCTGTAGTCTCAGCTACTTGGGAGGCTGAGGTGGGAGAATCACTTGAGCCCAGGAGCTTGAGGCTATAGTGAGCCATGATTGTGCTATTGCACTCCACCCTGGGCAACAGAGCAAGACTCTATCTCAAAAAAAAAAAAAAATAAAATAACCCCAAACAAACTCTATAACTGTAACTTCTCCTCTCCACATTTTATGTCACAATTGACATCTTTTTATATTGTGTATTCACTAACAAAATATAGGTGTAGTTATTTTTAATTCTTTTGTCTTTTAACTTTAATATTAGATTAAAAGTGACTTATGCACCATTTTTAGAGCACTCTGAATTTGATTATGTTCTTCCCTTTTCAGTGAGTTTTCTACTTAATATATTTTCATGTATGTGTTAGCATCCTTTTATTTCACTTTGAAGTACTCCCTTTCACATTTCTTGTAAGGTAGGTCTAGTGTTGATGAACTGACTTAGCTTTTGTATGAGAACATCTTTATCTCTCCTTTGTTTCTGAAAGACAGCTTTACCAAGTATAGTATTCTTTGCTGTCAGTTTTTTTTTTTTCTTTTGGAACTTTGATTATAGGATTCCATTCTTTCCTAGCCTGCAAAGTTTCTGCTGAGAAGTCTGCTGATAGTCTTATGGGGGATGCTGTGTTTGTGATGAGTGCTCTCATGTAGCTTTCAACATTCTTTGACTTTTGAGAACTTGATTGTAATGTGCCTCACATTATAATCTTTATATGAGGATCTCTTTATGTTTAATCTGTATGAGATTCTTAGGGCTTCATGGATCTGGATTTATTTCTCTATTTGTTTATTTTTTGAGATGGAGTCTCACTCTGTCACCTAGCTGTAGTACAATGGCATGATCTCAGCTCACTGTAACTTCTGCCTCCCGGGATCAAGTAATTCTTCTGTCTCAGCCTCTCAAGTAGCTAGGATTACAGGTGCATCACCATACCCAGCTAATTTTGTATTTTTAGTAGAGACAGGGTTTCACCATGTTGTCCAGGCTGGTCTTGAACTCCTGACCTCAAGTGATTTGCCTGCCTTGGCCTCCCAAAATGTTGGGATTACAGGCATGAGCCATGGCGCCCAGCCTATTTCTCTAGATTTGGGAAATTTTCTGACATTGTTTCTTTTAATAAAGTATCTGCCCTTTTTCTGTGCTCGTTCATAAACTCTTATTGTATTAGTCTGTTCTTGCACTGCTGTAAAGAAATACCTGAGACTGGGTAGTGCATAAAAAAGAGGTTTAATTGGCTCATGGTTCTGCAGGTTATACAGGAAGCATAGTGGGTTCTGCTTCTGGGGAGGCCTTAGGGAGCTTGTACTCATGGTGGAAGGCATAGCAAGAGCAGGCATCTTATATGGCAGGAGCAGGACCAAGACGGGGGGTGAGGAGGGAATGTGCCACACACTTTTAAACAACCAGATCTTGTGAGAACTCCATCACGAGAACAGCACCAAAAAGATGGTGGTAAACCATTCTTGAAGGATCCACCCCCATGATCCTGTCACCTCCTACCAGGCCCCACTTCCAACATTGGGGATATAATTTGATATGAGATTTGGGTGATAACACAGATTCGAACTATACCCATATATATGCATATATTAGTTTACTTGGTTGTGTCCCATAAATTCCTTTGGCCTTTTTTCACTCCTTTCATTCTCTTTTTTTTCCTTTTTGTCCTCTTACTGGGTAATTTCAAATGACCTGTCCTTGAGCTCACTGATTCTTTCTTCTGCTTGTTTTAGTGTGCTCCCTATAGAATTCTTCAGTTCATTGTGTTCTTCAGTTGCAGAATTCATTTGGTTCTTTTTCATGGAGTTTCTTTGTTGGATTTTTTATTTAGTTCATGTATTATTTTCCTGATTTCATTCAGTTATCTGTGTTCCCCTGTAGCTCACTGAACTTCTGTAAGACAATTATTTTGAATTGTTAATATAGTTTCTAGATCTCTCTTTAGGGTCAGTTACTAGTGATTTATTGTTCCTTAGTGGTGTCATAATTTCTTGATTATTTGTGATCCTCTTGGCCTTGTATTGGTATCTGTGCATTTGAAAAAATAGGCACCTCTTTTAGTCTTTACAGGTTGGTTTTGGCAGGGCAAGCCCTTTACAGTCATTCTGCCTGGAGATTGTAGGTAGGCCAGCTAGTGGGTTCTACAGGCAAGTTTAATGGTATAGTCCTTGGGTGGGATGGCCTGGTACTTTGGTCAGAAGGTGGGTGTACCTGGCCCTTGGGTTCACAGGGGCTGGCACTGTGTCTTGGTATTCTGAGGTGGGCTTGCAGCCTGGGTATGTGGGTGCTGGTCTCCACCTGGGGTTCATGGAAAGTCAGCCTGGTACTGGAGTTACCAGGCACCAAACTGGCAATAGGAGCCTGAGGGAATGGCTTGGAGTCCAGGCCCACAGGTCCATGGTGACAGGCCTGAGGCCTGGATTTGTAGGGCCTGTCCAGGAGCCTGAGTCCACGGGAGTTGACCTGGAACTGGGGTTGGCCTGGCAACGAGGTCATCGGGCCGGCATGCTCGCAGTCATTTTAGAAATCAATGTTTTTTTTGTGGATTTCAATGAATTTATGTGCATATTTCTTAAAGAATGGCCTCTGCTTTCACCAAATTATAAGGGAAATTTCTGTGCTTGTGGCAAGAAGGTAGGTTATAAAGGAAAAAAAGAGAAGTGATTTAAAGGTTTTATTCTTTTTCCTGTTACAGGTGAAGATTAAGTTCACCCTTTGACACCCAGCATTTTGTCAGTATCTTTTATGGTGAGGGACTGTTCTCAAATCACAATAGAAAATTTTACCTTTTTTTTTCTGCCTTAAATAAAATGTCACTTTATTTTATTGTTTTTAGTTTACTGTGCCTAATGAGCCCTGTTTGTGTTAATTTTCTAGGTTTGTGACTTAGTATCAATAGTCTTAAACTGTCATATTTCATATCTCAGTTGCTAGGCTTTTTTTGTTGTTAAATTTTTTGTAGGTCTGGGCAGAAACAATTGTTTGTAATTTTGCTACTGCATAATAGCAGTTTTCCAGCTAAATAAGCAGCAGGTTGATACTGTGTGCTAAGATTATTGTACTAATAATCTTAGTTTTCGGGAGTTTTATTTAGATTTAGGTACAATACATTATTTATTTATTTATTTATTTATTTATTTTTTTGAAAGAAAGAAAAAGAGAGGAAAGAAAGTGAGAGTGAAAGAAAGAAAAAAAAAAGAATGTAAGAGAGAAAGAAAGAGGAAGAGAAAGAGGGAGAGAGAACGGGATTCTTGTTCTATTGCCCATGTTAGAATGCAGTCTAAAAATGGGTATTAAAAACCTCTTTTATGCCAATAATTGTGCTTAACAATGGAAACAGGAAGGAATAAGGGATGAAAATAACAAACAAGCAGCCAACCAATATTTTATTTAAACCTGTGAAATGCTATGCAA